>PVLC010015639.1:0-36994 GCA_004027655.1 Graphiurus murinus
GAATCACCCAGGTGGTGAATGATAAAAATCGATACTCTATATCTAATTACCTGCCTCTAAAATGTATGTTCTTTCCAATGTCTTCATGGCTCCATTCCTGGCTGGGTGGACTTCTCAAAAATACAATGCCAAGATTCTCTATCTGGTGTGCCCAAAGTAGAAGAATGTTATGGCTTAAATCTGAAATGTCCTCTGAAAGCTCAGGTGCTGAAGGCTGGGTCCTCCATGCAGCAACGTCCAGAGGTGGGGCTCTTGGGTCGAGATTAGATTGTAAGGTCTCTCACCTCATCAATGATTAATCCACTGATGAATTTATAATTTAATGGGCTATTGAGAGGTGGTAGAAACTTAGGGGGCTAATTGGAGAAAGCAGGCCCTTGGGGGAACACCATGGAAAGGCATGTCCTGTCCCTAGCACACCCCCATTTCCTGGACACCATGAGGTGAGTGGCTTTGCCCTGCCATGAGCTCCCTGCCATGAGGTTCTGCCTCACCACAGGCCCAGAAGCTGCAGAGCTAAGTGTCCTTGGACTGAACCTATGAGCCAAATAAACCTTTCCTCCTTTAAGCTGAGTTTCCCAGGTGTTTTGTCACAGTAATGGAAAACTAACTAGGACAGATGCAATTTAGAAACCCACGGAGTATCTCAGGGAAGGGGAGGTTAACACAGATTACAGGCAGTAAGGAAAACATATCATAAATGAAGGCAAATCCTTGCAATGTGTTGAACAAATACTAACATTCCAAATACACAAAGACCTTCAAAAACCAGTGAAGAAAAATATTAACAACTCACAGGAAAATGCCAGAAAGATGTGAAACGATGATTTATAGAAGAAATTAAAAAGTTTTAAAAAAAATGCTCAGTCTACCTACCAGTTACACATACATAACAAAACGTGTGTTTCATCTGTAAGTTTGTCAAAAGTTTTTAAAGATTAATAATATCCTGTGTTGGCAAAAATGTGAGGTATTCAGATATATAATGCAAAATGGTATACTTTGTGGAAGACAATTTGAAAGTATCCATCAAAATGCAAAACACAACCACCCCCCTTAACCCACAATCCCACTTTCATCCATAGAAATATTGACACAATCTACAAAGATGTGTATGCCATATTTCCATTAAAGCATTATTTACAATAGTGAGTCATTAGAAGCAATATAAATGCCAGTGAATAGGAGCCTGGTGAAACATATGAGGCTAAGTCATAATGAAATACTATGCAACTGTTAAAAAAAAGTCATAGAGTGGCAAAGAAAGGGCTATACATGGTGGGGGAAATGAAGCTTCAGCGAATATATAATATATTATATTGCATGTTGTCACATATAATTACATATGTAATTTATAAAAATTCTGTTTTTTCTTTTAAAGCAAAGGATACAAGAGCAAAATTATGTACTGAACAATGACTTCTGATTGAGCAGACTTTCAGGGATTAAATAAGATTAAGCACTTGAGCACAGTATGAACTCAAAAAATGCTTGAATTTTAATTTCAGAAGTGCTAATGTGAGCAACCAGCAAAGGGGACAGATTCTTAGCAGGAATCTTGAGAGTCAGAGCAAAGCCCCACCCTAGTAACCTATGAAGATGTGACATCAATGATTTTTATTTCCTTAGCACTTCAGAGTCTATAAAGTACTTGTAGATATATCGTCTCACTTAATTTAATACTCTCGACAATTTCTCAAGGTTAGCACTGTTATCCTCACATTGTGAAATAGGATATCTTCAGGTAAGCAAATGAATACCCCTGCCAACGCTAAAAGGGCAAAGATACAATCCAAGCAATTTCCCCACAATAGCCCAGACTCCTGGCTCAGTGCATTACCAAAAGAGAGAAGCATTCAAAATTTATTTTGAAGGTGAGTTAGTGAGAGTGAGCAGATTTGTCCCAACTCTTCCATTTCTTGACAGAGCCTCTTTCCATTCAACCTCACCACTGCCAGGGGATAGGCAGGCAGGAGGTGACACCCCCCCCTCCCCCATGAGACAAGTTCTGAAGAAAAGAAACCAGTGCATGCAGCAGCCTCAGCCCATACTGCATACTGCAAGCCAGGCTCTGTGGGGAGGAGCCAGAGCACCCAGCCTAATGGGTGCTTCTGTGGTGCAGACAGACTGCAGTGGGCAGATCCCAGGGTGCAGCCCAGAGTAGTGGCTGGGACTGTGCCGTTTCTCTGAGTTCTAGTTCCTCCAAAGTCCCTGGAGGTCTCTTGCATTCGAATATAGTGAAGTGGTGCTAAGATCTGACTTTACCTCTGGGCTCTGCCCCTTACTCCTTCCTACACTGGGGCAAATCACTCAGCTTCTATGAACCTGTTTCCTCACCTGTGGAGTAGGGATGCCGGTAGTTGCTACATAGCAGGGACATGAAGGATTAAATTGGATAATGTAGTCAGAGCACTGAGAATAGCCTCAGAGGCCTAGTATGCACTCAGTAGTTTGTTATTTATTTCTAATTATGATATGGTAGGCTCATCATAAAGAGTGTGGTCACAGAGCTGGGTGTGGTGGCACATACCTGTAATCCCAGGACTTGGGAGGCTAAAACAGAAGAATTCTAAGTGCAAGATCAGTCTCATCAATATAGTGAGACTAGCAACCTAACCCTACTTCAAGATGGAAAAGAAATTAAAAAGAGCTGGGGATGTAGCTTAGAGGCAAAATGCCCTTGGGTTCAATCCCAAGTCTCCTCACCAGAGAGAGGGCATGGCCACAGAAAACCTTCAGATAACACATTAGACAAAGGTGTGTGTGTGTGTGTGTGTGTGTTTAAGGAAAGAGACGAGTCTGAGCCCCAAGCAGAAGCACTTTAATATTTTTATATCAGTGAAGAGGCTATTTCAAGAAATTCTGAAGAGTAGAATTCTCAAACTGTGCTACTATCCATTTGGGAAACCATTAACATAATTAATTCCCAGGCCCAGACCAAAAGTCGAAGTCACCCCAGATATCTCTTCCCTGCCCCAGCAGCCTTCCTAATGTCATTACACACCTGTGGGTACCACTGAGGGTGCCAGAAGAAGGCATTCTAATTGGAAGCCTGCTGTTCCACCATTTGCCCCCTAGGTAGCGATGTGTTATACCTGATTACTATAAAGGATGAAGGCAATGCCTTCATTGGCTGTGCTCCTGTGTCCCGATCACACTTACTAATCAAGAGTCTCTATTCCTACGTGGGACCAAAGTGTTATTCCTTCAAACTAGAGAGGCAATTTCGCTCACAGTCGGTAAACACTGGGGAAATGAAATGAAATAGTATTTTTATTATCACTCTGCTCCCCCACCCAAGACTGCATCCCCGTCAGTAACAGAAGAGCCCGAGCCCCAAGAACCCAGCCATAGTTCTTCGATAGCATCAGCAGGACCAGGCTGACTGGGCCATCCGTATTACTAGAAGCATCTGACTCGAGGTCTCAAGAAATGGCATGGAAGGTCACAGGAGATAAAAGTGACGGAAAGGCTTTCCAGAACAACATGGTGCCCACCCAACTCCACAGCAGTCTGTGACCCCAAAAATAGGAAGGCTGGGTGTTTTCCCACCTGGCCTATGCCTTATTTCTTTCCCGAAGAGAAAAAGGCAGTTGTGGTATGCTCCTCATCTGCCTGCTAGGATTCTGGACAGGTCGGGGCTAACTCTTTCTTCCCAGGGAGAGCATAGTTTAGACATGGGGTCAGGTGCCTATTCTAAGAGTACAGAGGTACTGGAAGTCAGACTCACAGCAGAAATGCAGAAAGCCACAGAGTGGAAGGAGGGGTGAGGAGAGAGACAGAGCTGGCTTGGAGCATTGCATGGGTAAAAGGAACCCTGGGTGACCCCTTCAGTGGACCCCAGATGAGCTGTCTGCTCACCAGTGGTGTCTCAGGAATATTCCTAAAGGGTCAACACAAAAGTTCCACCAATATATGTAGATCATGGTCCTATATGGTGAGCGTGGAAAATGAATATGGCATAGTTCCAGCCCTTGAGTAGCTCAGGAGAGATAGCCCCGTAGTTCCTTCTCATCATTGCCAAAGGCTTGAACCCTGTGAAGATCTGCCTGCACACCTGCAGCTGGCCTGATTCAGGCTGTGTTCCAGAGGTCAGACTGTGATAAAGTAGTTTCTGATCTGGCCTCTGGGGCATATGGACTAGGAAGAACAGGGGGTATGCAGAGACCCCACTATTGCCCAAGGCTGCAGTGCCTATGAGAGGAGTCATATTCCCAGGCCTAGGGGTCTCTGAGGTTGGAGCTGTAGTAAATGGAAGAGGGGTTTACCCCACTTACTACCTGGATGATTGTATTTTCTGTCCCAAAGACTATAAAACTCCCACACGGATGTCAGCCCAGAGCTTAACTGGTTTGCCAAAGCAGCCCCCATTACCCGCTGTGAATGGGTATCAGCTCCCAGCCCCATTCTAACTACATTTCTGATTGGATGCAAAATTATTCGCCAAGGAGAATTGTATCAAGTAATGTGTACTCTAGACATACACAAATGAAAATATGCACATCTCTCCAAACCATCACCCAAATGAGCACAATCATTTAATTTTTTCACTTCAATTGACATTTTAATTATGCTGCATCCATAAACTGGGATAATATTTGGCCATTAAAAATCAGAATTTCAAAAACAATAAAAATATGGTGCTTACTATTATGACTTGTATTGCACCCCCTCCAAAAAAAATGATATGCTGAAGTTCTCACACATATAATATCTGTTCATTTGACTTTATGTGGAAATAGGGTCATGACAGATGTAATCAAGTTAAAATGAAGTCAATAAGGTAGCCCAAATCCAATATGACTGGTTTCCTTAGAAGAGGAGGAAAACACTATATGAAGACAGAAACACAACAGGAGGAAGCCACATGGCAATGGGAGCAGAGACTGAAGGGATGTTACCACAAGCCAAGAGTCTCTAGCCATCTCTGGAAGCTAAGGAAGAGGCAGGAAAGGTTCTACCCAGAGTCTCAAGAAAAGCATGCCTTCTCATAGGGAGCTATGCCTTATTGAATGCCTAGCCTCCAAAATTATGAGAGAATAAACTTCTGTAGTAATAAGCTTCCCAGTTTGTGGGACTCTGTTAGGTCAGCCCTGAGGAGCCCATGTTCCCGAAGGAGCAAATTTCTTATTCGGGAGCTAGTGAGCTGATATTTTTCACTGTATTTTGATGGATCTCCAGAGGCCACCACTGCAGGACACCTGAATTAGGAAGGAAGATTCTTCCAGTGCCAAGGTTCTAGGCAGCACTCAGCAATATTACTTTGACTCATAGTTGACTAGGCAACTGTAGGACTGTTCACTCCCAAAGATGTGACCCTATAAGCCCATATTCTGGGCCCTCTGGCAAAAAGTGTGATAGTAGTTACAAAAGCTAAACTGACTCCATAGTCCTGGGCACATGGATAGTTCATTAATTTTTGATGCATTCGTTTGATAAATCTTGAAACATAAGTGTAGCATAATACCCTTTCTTCTCTGTTTCCAGAACACAATGTCCAAGTCCCAGGTCTGTGAAACAGAGGACTCTGCCTCACTAGTATTATTCATCCATACACATTATTTCTGCTAAGCCAAGTCAACAGCACTGTATAAATCAAACTGCTCTTCAAATTTGCTGCTGTTCAGTAGAAAAACATTCCTTCAAAGTTCCATTTCTCCATTATGGCCTTGGTGGTCATATGGGCATCATAACAGTGATACATAACTCTCTTGTACTGTTTTTATTACATTGGACTTGAGTGGACCTTGGGCAAAAGATGACTAATGACACCCCCTCATCCTTCAGTATGGCACAAATGAATCAGACACCACACCAAGAAGCAGTGGAAATAGAACTAGACTATGAATCAAGAGACATGAGTCTTCAAGTTTTGTCTCTAGCTTGTGATGGAATCTTGCAAAAGTCTCTCTATGCATCAGTGATTATCTCCTCTTTAAAATGTGTTTCTATTAAACTTTAACATTCTCTGACTCTTGACTATTCCCCCAAAATCCAATTGAATTGCTATTTGTTATGAAATAGATTTTACATCTTTGTTGTCTAAACATTTTGGAGGAACAAATTATTCTACCCAGTTATTTAGATACCTATTTGGAAAAAAAAAAACACCCAGATTATGCATAAGATCAGTCTTTGTGGCAGCAATTTAAAATAAAGGAAGCCCTTAGCACTGACTCCTCTAGAACTTAGGGAAACTACCTTGTATGTCTACCACTTAGATGGACTTTTTCTAGGGCTTGTACATTCAATTGGCAAAGATGGAGTCAGGATATGTTAGCAAAAGAAACCACAGCACACACTTCATCACTGTAAATTATAAAAATGTACTTCCATTTCTCCTCCAAGAAGTCAAAGAATTTATTCATTAAGCTGCCGGGTTACACTGTGGGATAGAACTCAAAACGAAAGGAACCCTTACTCAATTGCATTGCATTCCAAGAAGAAGGGCCATCATCCAGCTTTTTGAGCTGCCCATTAATCTTAAACAATAGTATAAATAAGCTAACATTGCTACCGAGGATATTTAGATTTGCCATAAAAGGGGGAAAAGGAGAGAAGGTGGCCACCTTTAACCCAGATGTCTTTCTCTAGTCCCATTTCTTTGCAGTCGTTCTCTCCAATGCTCCTAGGCCCTTTATTCACTGATAGATATTAAGAATTATCAACTTCTCATGGAGAGTTTGAGGGATGAAAGCTGTACAGTGAGAGGAATATATTTTGGATACTAGACAGATGTTGGAGGGAGACTTTTCTGAGCCGTGGATTTTCCTAAAGCCCTGAAGTCACAGTATTTCTGTGTCCTGTCAAACAGAATCTCCTCCACAGACACAATGCCAACCAGGAATCCTTTAAGGCCCCCTGACAACTTTCAACATGAACCGATGATCTATCAATAAACTCGGTCCTGGCAGCCTTTCTTATGGTACAAACTTGAGAACAGAATCTGAAATGGTTTTAGGAGCTGTCTAAGGCTGTAAGAGTGAGCCTGAGAAAGATGTGCCTTCCTCCAGTTCTCCTTCATAATAGATCAGAAAGTGACCTGGTAAACAATGGATTGCAGCAAAAGGAGTCAACACTTCCCCTCCATCTACCAAGCAATGGTGGCAGAATGAAATCACTATGGCATCTCTTCCAGGGCAGAGCAGGAGGCAGTCTAATGAATTCTAAATCTTTGACCCTGTGCCTATAGTCCCCCTACTTACTCCCAATATGAACCCAGATCCGTGATTTCCAAAATAGTGCAGGTGAGTGAAGGCAATTCAAAGATAAGGATGGGCCAACAATGGTGACTCCAAACGAGCTCAGCTGCTGTGACTCCTCTACCATTGAATCAGTAAATATGCATGCATGAGATACATATTCATGGTGATGATGTATGTGCTGGCTTTCAATGCATCCCTATTCCTCCAGAGATCTGCCCAAAGTTTAGTGGTCTCAGAAGCTCATAGGAAGTAAATATTCACCCAGGCAAAGGAGATGAGGACTGTGGGCATATGGCCACGTATACCCTGTTAAGCTTGGCAAGGATGGAAAACTAGGTCAGTACTCAAGCCACTCTTTGTTACCACCATAAGACAAATTCCTTTCACTTCTTACCATATGATCAAACCTTCAGTGCAACAGGCCTAGCTATGATCTACTCCAGAAGGAAAGTGAATTGGTTTTAGCTTATTGAAAGACAATCAAACTCTTCCCTTTTTTTTGTTGTTGTTTTTAAGGATATTCTATTCCTACATGTATAGAATTATTTCTATTTACTGCTATGTATGTATATATTTACTAAATTCTAGCCCCCTGTAATAAAATTACCTTTGATATGTAAGCCCTATTAAGATGCCTCTTCTGTGGTGACCAAAGAACATGTGTGAAACCAAGCCCTGAGTTTAAAATCCTTAATCCTGTGTTCAATATGTATATCAAACACATACTCCCATCCATTCTTACATGATATCAACTGTTCATAAAAGATTTTGCTTAAAGATATGAATAGACATTTCTGAAAAAGAAGAAATTCAAATGGCCAATAAATTAATGAAAAATTGCTCAACATCATTAATCATCAGGGAAATACAATTCAAAACCACATTGCAATGTCATCTCACCCCAGTTAGAATGGACATCATCAAAAGCACACACACAAAAAAAATTAACAAATGCTGGCAAGATGTGGAGAAAAGAGAACTCTCAGACACTGTTGGTGGAAATGTAAATTAGTACAGTTCATTATGGAGAAAAGCATAGAAATTCCTCAAAAAACTAAAAATAGATCTACCATATATGATCCAGCAATCCCACTTCCCGGTATATATCCAAAGGAAATGAAATCAGCACATCAAAGAGACACTTGTGCCCTCATATTTAGTTTGTCAGTAATCACAATAGCTCGGATATGGATCAGCCTAGATGCCTTACCAATAAATCTATATACTTATATGCCAAGATCCAAAGCTTTCTTAGATCCATGTCCTTTATCCCCAAATCAGAAGTAATCTTTTAGTGTTTTCAATCTTTCAGCAGCTTATCTGTTTCTCTTCAATGATACTTCCTTCCTGTATCACAATTACTTAAGTGCATGCCTTATTTCCAGGGCTAGATTTGATTAAATCTCTGAGGGACAGAATCTAAGTGTCTCTGAATCTCAGCATAATCTAGCACAGTGCCTTGGCCATAATAGGTAATAAATATCTGGGGATTTAATAATGCATTATAACTCATAGTTGAAGTTACTAAATATGGAAACCATTAAGTATCTTGTCCAGGGTCACACCAATAGGGCTGATGTTTAACTGAAAACTTGATGTGACCTTCCAGGTTGCCAGAATACTAAAACACACCTGTGACAGTTGGTAAGTGGCTGTTCATCCTACACAGCCCCTACTGTCCCAGCTGTGCCAGGCCCTCCCCCTGACCCCCCAGGTTCCCTCAGCCCACAACTACAAAAGCAATTATCCTGACCACAGGAGACTTCCAAGATATGGCATCAGATCTGCAGCTGACACCCGCTTGGATTGCTCCATATTCCTGCTGAACCAGTTGTTAAATGTTTAGAATATCACCCCTGGCATTCAAGGCATGCTTAAGGGCTGACAGGAACAAATGTCTTACCACTCTCCCTAATGCATTGATGCTAATTTAGCTTATGGTAAACTGAGTTCTATAAAAAGGAATTCACATTCAAGAGTTATCAACAATCAGATATGCTAAAAAAAAGTGAAACCAAACATACATTGAAGGGAAGGTGGAGCTGATAAGCAGAGCTAGGGGAGGGCATAAAGATGGAACTTCACAGAGGCTTGGAGCCAGATCTTCAGTTGATACATCAGAGTAAGAATGGGCAACATAGTTTGCACAGCCTGTTGAAAAACAAAACTGGACAAACCCCTTGGCCAAAAAAAAACAAAAAACAGAAAAAAAGTATTTCCCCTCTTTCCATGGCTTTTCTCCCAACCTCTTATCATGGCTTTTGTTGTTTAATGCTCTGTTTCCGTGAAGGAAGTGCAGACTCACATAACATCCTGCACTTGACCCTGTGACCTCCAAGCACACAGGGAACCTCCAAGTGTCCATACCAGGCACAAGGGATGAGGTAAGGTGTCAGGGAATCCCTCCCAAGAAGGTCAGAAGCAGCAGAAGGTGAGGACCCATATAAACTGAGGCTCCAAGACCCCAGCACATGGTCCATGTCCCCAACAGACTTTGTTTATAGGACACAGATTCAGAGAGAACCTTATGAAGGCTTTCAAAATGGCAGCCACAGAGCATTAGCCCAAGTGCGGGCCAGCGTGAGCCAGCTTCACTGTACAGAGCACTGTGAGGCTGCACTGGTGGCATGCCCAGGAAGTTGTGCTGGGTGTGTCCAGAGCAGAGGATGCTGGAGTGAGATGGAGGAAGAGTTAATGTAAGGGAAGACTAATATGACACAGAAGGGAGAGATAATCTGTGTAGACAGCTACAAGCTGTGCCATGCAACAGCCAGGATAATTTCTGTGTCCCATGAATCAGTCCCTTTGGAGCTCCAAACAAAATTAAGCAATATATGAAGTGTGCCTATGCCTCCAGAATCCTCCACTCAACTTGCTTTTCAAAAAACCTTGAGACAATGGGTCATTCTGAGATCCTAAGGCAGCTTTTCAGGCTATGTATGTATGTATGTATCTATCTATCTATCTATCTATCTATCCATCCATCCATCCTCTCCAGCCCCATTCTGCTTCCTTTCCCATCCCCCAAATCTCTCTATCTACAAGAAAGGATCTGTTTGACTTACTAATAACTCTAACAACAGTCAATACCAGTTTCCCTTTCAAAGAAAAACTTGTAAAGAGAAACTCTTTCCAATGCAAATATTCCCTTATAGCAGTGCATTTACAAGATCACCAAGGTCCTGTCACAGCAGTGGAGAAGGGAACACTTGAAGCATATCATTTGGCTGGGAGCATGCCCAGTACCCTCTCCAGTGAGCTGTTCCACTCTAGCAAGGCTAAGTGCTACCCCCACTCAGTCCTTCTGCACCCTCTGCACATGCTAATCTGCAAAGATCCACTGCAAAGGGGAAGGCCAGGTCTCAGAACTGGCCAAACAGAATTTCTTAGCCACAGCACTTGAGAAAATATGAAATTGGATCTTGATCGCTGGGAACCTGCCATCATCATTAAGCAAAGAAAATCAGACAGACATCTGTTCTGTCCGGGAACACGGAGCACATACTAATCACAAGCTACTGCCTGCTGTAGAACATCCTGGCCTCAGCTTGGACAGTCGGCACAGCTGGGTGGGTGGAGGTGACCTGGTCTCTAGCATCCTGGGAGCAATGGAGGTCACCAACACAATGCTTGGTGACTGGAGGCTCTGCCTCTCATCGGAGGAGTGAAGGAAGCTTTCTCCATCACAGCCCCATTTTCCACTAACATCTCCTGGATCCCAGGATCAAGCCTAGGGGCTAAGCCCACAAGCTGAACCTCAAGCTTTCCATTCCATAGGCTTGTCATTCTTTTCTCTCTGTCTCTCCCAGGCTTAGGCACCTGTCAAGGCCCAGCTCTAGATTCACATCGCATTCATTTGTTACACATTCACCAAAAATGAATTCTTAATTTGTTCAAAACATCATGCTGGTCATTGTGTGGAATACAAAGTGAACCGTGAGCAAATCCTTTCTTGGTGATGCTTAACAGGAGAGAGTAAATATATTCCAAAGTAGTTCTACTATGAGGAGGAAAGAACCTATCAGTACCATGAGACAGGTAAGGTGGGATGCTATCTGTGTTAAGATAAAGAACAATGAGTTGTAGTCAAGTATATCACAGAAGTCTTCTTTGAAGAGGTGGTAGCTGTGTTGAAGGATAGACATCAGTGAGATCCAAAGAAATAAAAGAAGGAAGAAAGTGCAAGGTATGTATGGAAAACGCCAAATAAGTCCCTGTGATGAGAAGTGGGTAGGGGGGAGTCATGAGACACAGGCTAGAAAGGCAGTTTCAGGCCTCATGGCAACTTCCCTTCTGGAAAACAACTCAGGAAACTGCAACCTCTCCTGCCCCTCTTATCTGTGACTTTTTATAATGCTTCTGTTTGCACCTTGCCCTTTGCGCTCTAAATGGCAGACAGTCAACAAATGTGTGTTGAATAATGAATTAACAAGCCATTTACTGTTAAATGTTTCCATATAATATAACCCAGGGAAATGTTCTAAGGCGAAACTTAGTTGCTTCAAAGTAATCATCTCTGTTCCCTGATGTTTGCAAAATGAATAAATAGAAATTCTGGTTTGTGAACAACAAATAAGATAGTGGTGATAATTTGTGTGTTAAGGGAATCTTGGGGTATGTAAGCCATATGTTTATCTCACTAATTCAATCACTTCAGAGGGAGAGAGAACCAAAGGCTGGTGTACTGATGGAATTTGGAAGGTCTGTGTTACCTCAGTTTCCCAGATATGACACATTTTGGAAATGTATCTGGCAGAAGAGGTGATAAAGTAGACGAACAGTACCTGGGACGCTTGGATGACTTGAGACTCCAAGTTGAAAAGACTCACAGTCCCCTAAAACATTTAGCTAAATAATAGTAAAATAATGACAATATAATAACGTCTACAATTGAGTACTTATTGTGTTTCAGACATTGCAGTGATGCCTTACAAACAGTTTCATTTAATTCTTACAACCACCCTAGGTACCATTCATTATAAACTTTTCACAGATGAGGAAAAAGGGGTATAGAGTGGCAAAACAATTTGACCAGAGTTGGAGAGCTAGGAGGTCGCAAACTCAGGATTAAAATCCAGGTCCGTCCAATGAATGGAGGCTCTATCAAGCCAGAGCAGGTATTCCCCAGGCACCAAGACACTAGCCTTGGCTTTTCAGAAGCCCAACTTTCGGTAAAAGAGCAAATCAGAGCCCGGAGTTTTTTGCATCTTTACAGACTTTCAAAGAGGGGAAAAAACCTGCCTAGCCACGTTTACAATCTAAGAATAAATAAGAGTCTGCCAGACCTGCACGCAGAATGTAAGAAAAGCAAGCTGGCAAGCAGCACCCCAAACCCATGACAGCTGCACTCTTTACGTAGACTGGGAAGGGAGAAAGAAGCAAGTGGCACCTACAGGTTCCAGTGGTGTTGAGGAGTGTTGGGACCTATCTGTGAACCCAAGGGACAAAAAAGACAAAGCCATCCCTGGGCTTGGCACCCCTTGACGCATTCATTCAAGGTTTACTCTGCTGTGTCCACTGTATTGGGCTTTTCCCCAAAACCCGGGTGCAGGTGAGGAAACAATGGGCAAAATATCATGACACTCTTAATCCAGGAGATCACCTGCCGCTTGCAGCGCACCTCTCCCACTCAGTAGCTGTGGGATCTCACACCAGTAATTGTGGATCTGTATCACCAGGCTTGCAAGTGGTTTCTCAGCTTCCTCATCTGTCAAACGGGGGTGACACGGAGTGCCCACCGCAGGGCCGCTGGGAGGATTGAATAATGAAAGATACACATAGCTAACGCATGTTCCAAGTACTTACAGCAATGCCTGGCATATAGGAAATGGAAATGATAGGTACCACCGTCATCATCATCATTAGTGTTTACAGCATGGCATTGCAAATATTAATAATTTTGGTAAACACTCTTATTAAATGCCTCCTACCAATGATCTGCAAAAAGCACTCTGAAGCAGAGGTTTTCGTGTTTATATACTAACTTGCCCACATCCACACAAGTTTTCTGAGACGCCACAGGTAATTTCCTGGCGTGTTCTTGCCTTTATGCATTTGTTTGTATTTCTTGGCTATCATTTGATTTATCTTCCTCGCTTTTCTTTCATCTCACCCATTTGGGGTTCTGGATGTTGAGGGGGGGGGTTGTGCAGAAAGAGGTGAGAGGGCTCTGCTGCTGGATAGCGCTGTGCCGGGGAGTGCAGCTATACACCTCCAGTTTCACTGAAGACAAAAAAAAAATGGAGAGGGGACACTCCTGGACATATCTCAAATGGGTGATGGAGAAACACAGCAAATCCTCTGCCTCTCCAATTGTTTAAGAAAAGTGTCTACTGAGCCGAAGATGGCCCAGGCAGGGGAAGAAAGCAGATGGAGTGGGCAGAAAGATAGAGCAGATGCCCGCCCAGAAGCCACCGCAGGGCACAGTGGCCAGCCTTGCAGGGACTGGTTGCCCCCCAGAAATACAGGCGCGCAGGCCCAGCGTGCAGGAGGAAAGGGGCAGGCGCTGGGGCTGTCGGGTCTAGGCCCTGCACGCAGGCGGGAAGGGGCAAGTGCTCGGCTCGGGCCCCGCCCACTCGCCGCCCAAGCACGCTGGCCCATCCCCTCCGCCGGCGGCGGCTGCGCGGGCACGTGGGCGCCTGCTGTCAATCACGCGCAGACTGAGCTCGGTGCGGCGGGAGCGGCGGCGGCGGCGGCGGCGGCCAAGATGGGACCCCAGCGAGAGATCTGCGGCTAGGGCTGCACTTGCTCCACGGGTCAGGGGATCAGAGGCGCAGGTAACTCGTGCGGACCCCAGGGTGGGCTGCTTTCTGTGCTCCACTGTCTCCAGGGCGCCCTCTCCTTCCTCTCCTTCCTCCATCCTCACGCACAAATCAGTATCTTTCTCTCTCTCTCTCTCTCTCTCTCTCTCTCTCTCTCTCTCTCTCTCTCCTTCAGTTCACTCGTTCATGTTCATTATGTGCACACAAATCTCTACAAAAACTATGCACATTAAAATCTGTGACATTAAAGGTAGCCAAGCCCTTGGTTTTGGTGTTTTGTGGGTTGTGTTATGTAAGAATTTGGGGGTTGTACAGGCAAAAACTTAAGAGTTTCCTTCCTGTGAGACAAGAAAAGTTGCATATTAGGTACGGATAAAATTCATGTATTTGGAGTTTGCAAAGCTGAAGTGATTTGTTTTCCAGACTGAATCTCAAACCCTCGCTGGCCTCCCCACACCTTGGTCATATCCAAAGATGTTTGATTGTTTTGTTATGATTTCAAGACCTACTTCTTTGTGTTGTTAGAAAGGGACATTGGGGCGGGGAGCAGACCAAAGCTGGTGACCTCAGAGGAAACAGCTGGAACTGAGCAGCATAATTGGTTCCTGGCTCTGTAGCAGAAATGTTTTTCAGTACCTTGGAGAGCTCCTGGGATCCAGCCAGGCCAGGGCCTTTGGTGGAAGGCAAGTGTGGAATCCGTTTTTTTCAGACATAATGGGAAGGCAATAGATAATAAGAAGGGGCATTTAATTGAGAAAGACAGAGACAAGGTCAGGGAGCAGGAAAGGAGAAGAAGGAAAGAGGAGATGGAAGAAGGTAGAGAATGTGGTGGCTGTAATTGACATTTGCCTTTGCTTATCCAGATCCAGAATACTAAAATAATTTGCTTCTTTCCTCACACCTGATCACATCTGCTCAAACTTTGGGGGCAAGGTCCAAAAGAAGGTCCAGCCAGATTCTACATATCTTGACCTTGGCAATGCTGAAAACAGCTTGTTAGGTCCCTGCTAGGCTTACTCATCCTGAGTCTTTGGGTTATCCTGCAAACTAATGGGGACCTGTTCACCAGGAAGAATTCTTAATGACCATTTGGAAAATATGGCCCCAGTTATTTTATTTCACAAGACTAGAGTAATGTAGAAAACCAATAACTCTCTAGCTGGCAAAGGCTTCCTGATTAAATTTTGCATGGGCACCTGCTTTTCTTAGGCAGAGGGAAAATAAAATGATCATGATAGGAAGAAAATGGATACAGGAGTAAAACTAAACCTAATGAGTAAATTATCCAAAGAGCCTAAGAGGGGATAATGCATTCAAACATATCAGAAGACACATCGACTGTAAGACTCATTTATTTTACAATATCATGGAACAAGGCCCCATAAAAATCAATTCTGGAGAATCTAAGAATCTTTTTATTTAGAATTTGTGAATCGGTATAGTTGGTATTATTAACTACATGGAATAAAAGAAGAATAGCATTTATATAGTATGTCAGACTTTAGAAAGCTCTTTTGATTTATGTCTACAAACTACCTTGGGAGCCCATTAGAAAGTTATTAAATAAAAGTTAGACTTGTTTTTTAAAGCTGTCTCTTCTCTTGGACAAGAAGTTCTTTGTCAATGTTTTTCTGAACATGAAAATGATTTTTTAAGTTACATGAATATGAATGGCTTACAAAATTTAAATTTTAACCTAGATCACATCTGTAGAGATTTTTTTTTCTTAAATAGGATTGAAGAATGTACTGTTAACTAAGAAAGGTCAAGGAGAAAACAAGCAAAGGAGGAGGAAGACTTCAAAGGTAAGAGTCATACCTTATGTATAAATTCATAAGCATCTTGTGTTCTAAATGCAGATAAAGAAGAGATTTAAAAAGAAGACACCAGTTCTTTTTCTTTACTCATTTTGGCTTTGGATGTTATGTACCTTACTAAAAATATATATCTTGAAGAATTAAAGTAACTGATAATGAGTGAGACATCATGACATCTCTTTTATCAATTATAAAAGTGACTACCTAGCCACTGACTTGGTGTTTTTAAATGCTTATAATACAGAACCATGATCTATGTGACTGTAATAAAATAACTGGGGCCATATTTTCCAAATGGTCATTAAGAATTCTTTCTGGTAAACAGGTCCCCATTAGTTTGCAGGATAACCCAAAGACTCAGGATGAGTAAGCCTAGCAGGGACCTAACAAGCTGTTTTCAGCATTGCCAAGGTCAAGATATGTAGAATCTGGCTGGACCTTCTTTTGGACCTTGCCCCCAAAGTTTGAGCAGATGTGATCAGGTGTGAGGAAAGAAGCAAAGTAAAATATCTAGAAAAGTAAAATATCTCTGAAATGACCCATCGGTAGAAACACATTTCAAGTCCCAAGGTCATGCTGATATAATTTCACAGTGCCTCATTTGAAAGTGGAAAGGCTGTTAGCATGCCTTCCTGCATCCACTATGCGTCTGATGGATTCTTTTAAGTGGACTGACCTTTTGGTTTGTTTTTGGATAAGTGTTCTAAATGGCCTATGTGCCTATACCTTGTCTCTTGCAGCACTGGCCCTGTGCAAAATGGCTCTAATGGGAACTTCACACTCATTATCTCAGAATTACTTTGAGGAGAAGAGAAGCAGTAAGAACAATCGAATGATATTTCAAAGTGAACAAATCGAGTGGGGCCTGTGCCTGGCCTCACACTGACTCACACAAAGAGCCTTGGGGAAACACTCATCCTTTTTGTGCCTCAATTTGCTGCATCTTTTCTCTCAAGGAGACCATGAAGACAAATAATATAATGTCTGTCTGAGACATTCTTAGACTTTCATGAGGCATAAATACTTCTGTTTTCATGGAGATGAGAATTTTTAAAGTAAAATGAAGGGTAACTGCATATATTAGACCGAAATTCACATTTCCAACAAATTGATATTACAGCACATTGGTACCTCTGGCAATCACAGTACCACATCTGTGGATTTGTTTGCCTAATAAAGGGATTATTCAAGGGATTTTTTAGCATCCATAGTCTCTCCCACTGTAAATACCTCTTTATGATACCCGTTTTGTTTTATTTATTGCTTCACAAGAGTGCCTCCTTCCAATCCAAGGATCCGTTGAAGGCACGCTGTGCCCAGCTCAGGTTCGTAACCATTATCCCACAGGTGTCTGGCATATAGGTAATGCTATAAAACCTTAAAGGCAGGGAGGAGTGATAAAAAATGAAAGACAACTCAGACTATCACCCACCTCAATTCATTGAAAACTCTGTGCCCGGAAGTTTCAGAGTACTGGAGATTAAAGTGGACAACAGCATAGAAGAAGTCCTTTCCCTCATGGAACTCACAGTCGACCACGTGTCTGGTCTATCAGATCAAAAACAATAGAACCACACCAGGAAAACCAGGTGGTAACAAGTGGTATGCAGAGAAAGAGGGGGATGGAGACAATAAAGTGCTGGTATTTAGATAGGCTGCTTATAGGAAGCCTCTCCAAAGAATTTAGCTGTATGCTAGTATATTGTTCTTTCTCTGGTTCCAAGGATATAAGAGATGTGCTGTTTCACTAATAATATTCACTTATACTCTAAGTGAATTATTAGTATAAGTGAGTTCTATGTATTAGTGAATATGCATGCATGCTGTTGGTAGTGTTGCGATAGACAGATAATAACAAGAAGAAAACTATGAGCGGATCCTCATTTATCAGCACCTGGAATGTCTTTCTTCATGGACCAAAGGACCCCACATGGATGTAGCTGGTGCTCATCATGATTCCAAGCTGCTAGGAAAGATGCAACAGGATCCACTACAGTATTTATAAAATGTTTCCTAACATAGAATAATTTAGACACAATTATAGAAATATTTCCATCCACTCCTCTATTCCTGTATCTCCTGGGATGCTAAGACTTTCTCTAAAGACAGGAGCCCTCTATGAAGTCTGATGCCTAACTATAGTCATAGATATGACATTGGTCTTTCAGCTGCTGCTGCTCTAGCTATTATAATACAAACATCAGGACTCTAGCAAAACCTCTCTGGGAAATCAAATGCTAATCCAAGCTCAAAAACCTTTACAAGGCTCAGTGCAGTGGTCCATGCTTGTAATCCCAGTACTTGGGAGGCTTGGACCCTATTTCAGAATTTAAAAAAAAAATAATAAAATTGATCTGGGGGTATAGCTCAGAGGTAGAATGTACCTGGATTCAATCCCCAGAACAAAAAAAAAATGTCTTTGCAAGCTTTCATTTCTGTCTCAATCTGGGTTTACTGCATTTCACTTACTAGCTGCCAGCTTTTAAAGTGACTTTATGAAATGACTTCATGAGTCCTCTCTATAAGACCAAGTAGATTCCAAGCCATTGTAACATTCTCTGTACTGGGACAAAAAGTTACTGGCTTCTGTATGAGTCATGTCACTGTTGAGACTTTGTAGGTCCAAAACCTCCACTCTTTAACATGTTATGTTTAAAACTGGTGTTCTTCCATGTGGACATTCTCATCCAGATGTAAATCCCAACTAGTTATATCTTTAGGAAGACATGTGATCCTTCTCAGACCTCCAGGGACTACTATTTTAGACAACATGCATAATATCAAAGTAGTACACTAAAGAAAATACACATTCAGTCTACTTAAGAGCAAGTAACTGACCTAACTAGTAGGTGACAATCACCTTTAAACTGAAGTATTTGGGACTGACAATCGATGAGGGTATAAAAAGGTGGGAAATCAGTAAACCCGGTTCTTTTTCCAACAAAAAGGAATTGACTCATTCTGTGTATTTGTAGCCAAATATCCTACAATCATCTTCTTTAAGGACAATGAAACTAGTCCCCAGACAGGTTTATGATCTTGTCAGAGAGCTCATGGCCAATCAACTGCAGGTTGGAAACCAGCATTCAAGTCCATTCTCTGCTCTGTGTGGTCAGAATGAGACAGGCCAGACCCTTGTCCATACTTTGTGCTCTTGGAGAAAGTAGGGCTCATGGAGATCTTCTTCTGGAAGGCGTCAACATCACTACAAACCCACTCTGACTGAATGGAGAGGCTTAGGCTCAAAAACATTTGTTTTATGATCCTGTGTATCCCTCTTATGATTTCAACTGTATTGTTTTCCACACAGTTTCACTATACGTCCCATAAGGCAGAAACATATAACCTGGTATGCTAGAAACAAGCGGCACAGGGAAGGCATGCAGCAGTTACCTGGTCCTGTCCTGCATCCTGCTCTGTCATGAGAAAGAACCACTGTGCATCTGAGGAGAATGCCTCTCATTGTTGCTACAAGGGACTTTCTTATTCCTATCATATCTGTTTTTGTTCCTTTTCTTTTTTTTCTTGTCAAAGTTTCTGGTGCCCTATAGAAAACTTGAAACCTACATATTTAGATGAGTTGGTTCTGACTGTGCAAGTATATGATTCAGTCCTGCGTATTGTGTTCTCAGCTCTCATCTCCTCCCTGACTCACAGGTTAACCTTTACCAAGATGACTTTTCTCTGCCTCAGTTTCCTCAGTGACACAGCAGAGTTAGTGGTACTCATCCCATCTCAACTGAATTTTTTATTAGAATGTCTTAAAATAATTCTTTATTACAATGGCTTTATAATTATTCTATGCACATATCGCTGGTAATCAGCTTTCATTAATCATCTTCATTGTATAAGCATTAAATAAAAAGTACTGAAGAGATCATCCTAGCACATAAAAGATGAAAACTACATAAGATTTTCTTTTGTATGGGGGAAGGGGTTAAACCCGGGCTATTCTACTTCTGAGCTACCCCCCCCAGTCCCTAATATATTTTATACTTTGAATCACAGTCTCAATAAGTTGCTGAGGGCCTCACTAAATTACTGAATCTAACTTCAAACCTATAATCCTGTCTCGGCCTCCCAGGTACTGAGATTACAGGCATGCACCACTATGTCAGGTATAACATTTCTTTTGATCCATCAGATTTTCTTGCTCTCATCAGGCAAGGTGCATTGTAAAATCTTGACTTTTTATGAAATAATATTCTTTGAAATATTTAAAAGCAAAAACAAACAAACAAAAAAAAACCCCATGCTTTTGCCTCCTCCACTCTGTCCTCCTAGGGATTTCTTTAGCTGTCAGTTATACCTGGAACAAAGAAATGGCACTAGATGTCATTTTAACCAATAGTTAAGAGGATGAGGTGATTGTACTTCATCATGATTCTAGGAACAGAGCCATATATCCCCAGATTTGACTCCATTTTCTAACCAAATCCCACTGTGGCTAAGACACATTTACACGGTGTTCGTAGGGTCCTCTTCATGCCCATGGGAGAGGGTAATGCTAATGTCCCCAGCTTGCCCCATGATTCTGTCCAACCAAACTAGTGGCCACACATAGGGATTGATAGAACTATCATGTTTTTCTCCTATCAATAAGCTTTATTAATTGGATTTTTTATATAATCATTGGAAACACTTAGTATATCTCTGGATCATAGCACAGTCCAAGTTTCCCCTGAGAACACTTTTTTTCCATGAAAAATAACCTAGATTATGTCCATACAAGAAAAACAATTTAAAGGACCATTGTAATGTACAAACAAGTATTTCCCAATTTTAGCTACACATGTATCTGCTTATATAGATATCAGAAAGCCAAAGGACAGAGGATAACTGAAAACTCAGTTATCCTCAGAGAATTCTCTGACTCGAAGTTATGCCCTTCAGTAATTACTTCTTTTTTAAAACATGAATTATTAATCAAATTCATATTAATGTCTCTCTCTAAGGGCACAAGTTAGTTCAAATCAAGTTGAAATTTCCATCTTAAAAAGGTAGGCTCCCAAGCATCCCACCCATGGTAGTTTCATTTAACAATCCTCTGAATTGTTATTTATACTATAGACTTTGTAGAAAGTAATAAAAGACTGTCTCTAGTCTTTATATGACACTCTAGCCACCTGCGTGGACAGATGTAACCACAAATAATGACGGAACGATACGGTGTTAGAGTGAGTGAGGTGTAAATTATTGGCCGAGCCCTTTGCAATTAATAAAGCATGAAGTGTAAGTTGCCCAGCAGCTTTTTAATAAAGCTTCGGTACAACTTGACAATCAGTTAAGACATTAGGGAAATATGCATGAGATCTGAGGGCAAATTTCAAACTGCTAAGACTAATGCCATGTAGTTCCCACAAGAGGACACAGCTAAAAATCTGAGAGGACAGTCCCAGACAAATTCCATCAGTGGCAAGTGAGAGCACCTGCCTAATTCTTTAACACATAAGTTCCAAGAGATTAAAGATTTCCTGTCCAGGCAGTGAAGATCTCAGCCTCTTTGCCACCATTTCTCATGTGTCTCGTGCTCAAATTTGTGCATAATTTAAGTGACCCATGCTGTTGCATCCGGTTGCATAGATGGAGAACTCAGCTCTAGTCATTGATTAGTGGGGTCAGTTTGCATTCAACAGAAAAGAAGACCAGCTTATAAGGAAGACAGGTTGTTACAAGCATCCTTTCTCTTAAGAAAAGAGCCTTGTTCAATAGGCTGGCATTACTCAACCTGGTTCTCCCTGCTAATATGTCTTCGATCCCGAGGTCAGAGCCTATGCTGATACGTGGATGTTGTCCTTATAGCTGAGAAGTATGAGTTCCTGCAGCTACGTCTGCGGGTCTGCCCAGGGGCAGGCTGCCAGTGAGGCTGGGCACCAGCGCTATGGGGTGCGCTCCTACCTGCACCAGTTTTATGAGGACTGCACTGCCTCCATCTGGGAGTATGAGGACGATTTCCAGATCCAGAGATCACCCAACAGGTGGAGCTCAGTGTTCTGGAAGGTAAGGAAAAAATAGGCGCTGAACTCAGGTGATGGGGAAAGGTGGGGCAAGGTAAAGACTGTGGCCATAGAGAACTGGTTCTCTCTGCATGCGTCACTCTTGGTGACATGAAATGCATCTTTCTTCCCTTCCAAAAGGAAAATCTAAATCTGGGGCCGAAAAAAGCCTCTAAGCCCAGCATAAGTGTTGATGAGCAGCTTAAATGTATGTAGGTGCAATTGCCATGGTAATTATTACTACTACTGTTATTAATGTGCCACTAAATTCACTAACTGGGAAGCCATCCATAGGCAAATTATCCTTTTTCAGCCTCCTTTACAGACTCAGTAAGTATCATTTGACAAATTACAACAATTATTTTAAAAATAGGTATTTAGAGCAAGTTGATGCCGAGACAGGGTACAGTGGTCAGAATATCAGCTCTGCCTCTGCCACATATGTGGTCATGAGGCATTCTGAGGAGCCTCTTTAGTGTGTTCCATCTTTCAACAGATAACTAGTGAGTACCTACTGTATGCCAAGAGGGTTCAAGGTGCTGGAAATCCAAGTGTTAAAACAGGAGAAGGAAAAACCCTGCCTGCATGAAGCTTATGCTCTGCCATGGGATACTGCCATAAACAGGTAGAGAGCCATGATAGGATGTCAGGTAGAGACCAGGGCCATGAGGAGAAAGAAGTCAGGATAAGAAGGCCAAGTGATGGAGACTGACTGGCATTTAGATGTGTGGATGGTAGAAAGCCTTTCAGAGGAGATGGTATCTTAGCAAATGCCAGTATGAGCTGAGGAAACAGACCATAAAATTATCTAGCTGAAGGTCATTGCAGGCTGGGAAAAGAGCAAGTCCAGAAGCTCTGAAGTGGGGGGAAGAGGTCGAGCCTGGTTGGAGTGGAGTGAGAAAAGGTAATTAATTCAGCCAAATAACAGGACACAGATGATTTATGGAGAGTTTTTTAGAAGACAGAAAGAGGAGTTGGGCTTTTGCCTCAACAGACATGGGAAGTCACCTGAAGGTGTTAAGCAAAAGCGTGATACATTAGACTAATATTTTAACAAGGTCCTTCTGGCTACCATACAGAATAGAGAGCATGGATGGGCAAAAGTAGAAGATGACAGGTTAATTCAGAGGCCAGGAAAGCACCCAGGCAAGAGAAGGTGGTGGCTTAGATTAGGCTGGTAATAGCAGAGATGGGGGATGAATAGTCCAATGTAGCATAAAATTTGAAGACCAAGCTCTGAGGATTGAGGACATGCTAATGAATTAGATGTGGGATATGATAGAAAGAAAAATCCAGCATGACCCTGGACTTGCAACCTGAGCTGTGTGGAAATGGTCTTACAGCCTACTACCAAGATACCAGGAAAAGAGAGGGATGAAGGGAAACCAGGATTTAACTTGGAACATGTTAAACTGAAGATGCCTACTCGACAACTGAGCAAAAATCTCTAGTGGTCATTTCAATATTCCGGTCTGCAACTCGTGGATGGGGAGTTATTGACACATGTCTGAACCGGTCTGATCTGGTTCCAGCCAGTTTGATCCGGTTCCAGCCGGTTTGATCCGGTCTAGGCCAGTTTGATCCGGTCTGAACCAGTTCGAGCTGGTCTGAACTGGCTCGATCCGGTTTCAGCCAGTTCCAACCAGTTTGATCCGGTTTCAGCCAGTCTGAACCGGTTCCAGCCGGTTTGATCCAGTCTGAGCCGGTTTGAGCCAGTTCCAGCCAGTCTGAACCACTTTGATCCGGTTCCAACTGGTGATCCGGTCTGAGCTGGTTTGATCCGATTCCAGCTGGTCCGAACCGGTTTGATCCAGTCTGAACCGGTTTGAACCGGTTCCAACTGGTTCGATCCGGTTTGATCCGGTTTCCAGCCGGTTTGATTTTTCAGCTGGCTCCGACTGGTTTGATCGGGTCTAATCCGGTTCGAACCGGTTCCAGCCGGTTTGATCCGGTCTGAACTGGTTTGGTCCGGTTCCAACCAGTCTGAACCGGTTTGATCCGGTTCCAACCAGTTTGAACCAGCTTGATCCGGTCTGAACCGGTTTCCAGCCGGTTTCAACTGTTTGATCCTGTCTGAACTGGTTTGATCCGGCTCCAGCCAGTTCGAACCTGTTTGATCTGGTTTCATCTGGTTTGATCTGGTTCCAGCCAGTTCCGGTTTGATCCGGTTCCAGCCTGTTTGATCCGGTTCCAGCCAGTTCGCTCCGGTCTGAGCCGGTTTGATCCAGTTCGATACAGTTTGAACTAGTTTGATCGGGTTTAAACCGGTTTGATCCGGTCTGAACTGGTTTGATCGGGTTTAAACCGGTTTGATCCGGTCTGAACAAGTTTGCTCCGGTTCCAGCCAGTTTGATCAGGTTCCAGCCTGTTTGATCTGGTCTGAACCAGTTTGATCCGGTTCCAACCGGTGGAAATTTGGGATGCTTTGGGTTTTGCTTTCACATTAATTATAAAGGAAAATTCCATTTTGAATGTTTGGGCCTTTACGAGCCTTTGGCACCTTTTTCTGTAAATTGCCCTTTTCAGAAAAAGGTCAGGAGTATATCTAGAAATATGGCTAGAGCTTAGAGCAGCAATCCAGGCTGCAGGTGGCAATTTGGACATCTTTGGTTAAAGACAAGAGCGCCTCAGTTTAAACCCTAGAGAGAATATACTGAATAAGAGGTGGGGAGCAAGGATGGAGCCCTGAGAACAGCAATAATTAGGCAATAGAGGTTCAGAGGGAGTTGTTTGGAGGTGGAGTTGCAAAGAGAGCGTTATGTCTGAAGCAACCATAAGGGAGGGTTTCAAGAAAGCCTGAGTGTTTAATATTGATGACTGCAGAATATTTAAGTGAGATCAGGAAAGAAAAGGTTCATGACTTTGGTGATTTGGAGGTCATCAGAGACCAAAGGGATGGTGGTTCTAAGGAAATCATGGAGGGCTAAGCTTGGCCGGCCAAGAGGAGAAGGCCCTCATGTGGTGGGATGCAGGGCCTCTCTAGTGGATTTCAAGAGAGAGGCTACTATGTGTGCTTCTGTGCTGGAGGTAAAGGATCCATAAAGTGGACGCGCTGATGGGACAGGCCTCCGGCCAGTCGAGGGAAGGTCCTAACCACTACTTGCCATCAGTTCTTGCTTTGTGAAGCTCAGGGTCAAGCCAAGGTTAGCAGGGGCTTACAAGCTAGAATCTGCCACCTCTGCTGGCAGATGTCACCACTCAAAGCTCAGGGCCTGTGAAGCAGAGGTTGGCAGCAGCCCTGGGGCTAATGAAGGAGGAAAATTCAGTCTTTGCTCCTGATACACTTTCCTTGAATAACCTCCAACCCAGATGGCTCCTCACATCCAGCTCCATCCAGCGTCCCCCCTACAGGCTGTCCCTCCCTCCCGCCTGCCTGGTTCTGGCTTCCAACAGTCATTGCTGCCTCCTGCTGCCAGAGCAGCTGCGTGGAGATTGCTGCCACTCTGCCCACTGGGGTACATCGGTGTTCAGATCGCATAGGTCACCCAGAAGCAACTACGGCGCTGTTGGTCAAAACAACAGCAGTCTCTGGCTCAAAGCCCCGACCAGCAGAATGTCTGGGATCCAAGTTTTCAGCCCTAGCCAACCCTCTTTCCAACAGCAGGGACTGAGTTTTTACACACAAACAAGAGAGACATCAGAGACCGTGTTTCCAACACTGTCCTTGCTGGCGAGATCCTTCTCCCTCTGTGTTGCCTAAGGATGCTCCACTGGGCCTGGTGGACCCTCCCCAGGAACATTCTAGCTCCACGTGGCCCCACAGGGGGTGTTACCCTCCCTTAGGCCCTTAACCTCTGTGATGCAATTTATTTTACTCTTTCCCTCCTCTCCCTCTTTCTCTCCCTCCCTCCCTCCCTCCCTTCCTTCCTTCCTCTATCCCTCTTTTTCTGATACTGGGAGTCTTGCTAGGTTGCTGAGGGTCTCACTAAGTTGCTGAGGCTGTCCTCAAAACTGTGATCCTCCTGTCTTAGCCTCCCAAGCACTGAGATTACAGGTATGTACCACCATGCCCAGCTTATTTTAGTCTCTTAAGAGAGAGCCCTCGTTCTCTTAGATCTAGGACCACTTTGACTTAGAATTGTGTCCACAGACCATTTTATGATCTCAATTGAAATCACTCCCCAAAAATTTGCTCTCACTTCCAGCACTCCATCATTACCAGGATTATGCTGTTGCATCCCCACGCCCTCCTCACTCCCAAGAGATGCTCAAGGAAGTTCATCTAGCATCCTCTAGATCTGTCACCACTCCTCCCAAGCTCACTCTGCTTTAGGAGATTCAGAGTCCCTCTGTGAGCATGTCTTCTGAGGCCCTCAGGAGACTGGCATGGATAGCCTCTCAGAATCCTTGGAGTTATCCACCCATTAGACACTCCTCCCTCCTTTGATACTCTGATGGAAATAGGAAAACAGAGATGGCTCCAAAGATGGCAAGCCACTTTCCTGCTCCGAAAGCCAGCAGGAGTTCTGCCATCTGCTGCCTTTTAGCTTCTGGGTGTTGTTCCATGAGTGGATTTTCATCTGAGGCACTACTCAGTTGAGGGGTGGTCTGATCTGAGAATCAATCACCTGGCTCAGTGCTCAGCAGTCTGGAGGCTGGAGTTAGCCAGGAATATTTATTGGATGCCAGGCTGGACTGAGCTATGGGGAGACAAGGCAGAAACACAGACAGAGAGCAGAGGCCTTCACTCACTCTACAGAAGCTCGGGAGCTAAGATGGAGACACCTAGAATTAGTGCAGCTCTTGAGGAGGGAAGGAAGTGATTTAGTGGCACAGGAAGCCTGCCTCCATGGATATTTAAGTTAATTTAGTTTGCCCATTCAGAGTGTTCCAATGTGAGTCATTGGAGGGGAATTTACTTAGTGCTACTTTAGAAAAATGTAGAAAGCAATCTAAAGTGTTATATATGACAACCTGGTTTTTTCCTGCAGTATATTGAATGGTTTCTAATAGTTCAGAAGACGTCATATCAATTCTTTTTGTTTTTCAGTTTCTTGACAATATTACATTAAAGGAAATGTGTCCGCCTATGATGGCTAAAACTCTTTTGAAATTAAAATAAAAATCCCAGGAAGTAAAATAGTAATGGTGAAATATTATGGGTAAAAGAAAAATGGGGAGGAGTCACATGAATCTGTGTGTGAACTTGGTCATACCACCTGCTAACTATGGAACCTGGATCCATGCTTCCTTGATCCTATGAGCCTTAGTGTGTAATAGAGGAAATGGGAATAAAAATGTGTGGGAAGATTAAATGAAAATACACTCTACTATGCCTAGGTCACAATAGATGATCAATAATACTGATATCCCCCCCTTGCTAATGCAGTGGATTTATGAATATGTTTTCCCTTCTCTTAACCAAACCTCCTTTATTAGTGTATTACCCCTACAGTTTAATAAATCCATCCATACATTTTACATATTCAAGATTAAATGGTATTATGTATTTGATTATTTTCCCAACCTTATTATTTTAACTAAAAGCAATTAGGAACAGCAGGAAATGAGGATTTTTATTTAAAAAATGAATGACTATATTAACTATCCCAAATGCTGAGCAATTGTTTTAATACCATTGCCCATGCAGGAAAAGCAGTTTAAAAGGGGTGTATTTCCAAATACTAATAATAGCTGCTTATTACAGTTTATTGCTTTAGCCAGATACAAAGCTGCATGCTTTCATGCACAGTCTAGTGTAATTCTCAGAGCTCCACGAGGTAGGTGCTATTACCATTTGTCATCTTATGGGCAGGGAAGTTCACGGTAAGAAAGTCTAAGTCCCTTTCCTTCTGTGGTTCAGGCCCCAGGTGGGGGTCCCAGAATCCAAGGCTAAGTCTGTTCATTCCAAACATGTGAGCTCCGGCCGCCAAATGACATAACGCTTTCCATCCTCAGCCTGTTGCCTTTCAGAAGAACTTGACCTAATGCCGTTGAATCTCCACCTGGCCACTCTTAGCATTCATTAGTGCCTGCACGTGTGCGGCTCAAACCTCTCCACGAGGCTTAGAAAGACACTGGCCCGGGGATCAGCTCTGCGGCTTCCCAGCCCTGCCCCCACAACTTGCCAGCCAGCCATCTTTGACTCAAAGACTCACCCTTTGTGAGGCCACATGTCCCTGTGTGCTGGCAATCGCCAATGTCCCCCAGCTGAAACCACCAGGAACTTATCTCTATGTTGACCAGGTTGGGTCTAGTACTGATAGCATGGGGATCCAGTAAGAAACAACGGGAAGGATGAATTACAGGATGTGGGCTCTCGTGAGGCAATTTGGGCAAGGGTCTAAGGAGTTGGAAGTTCACTTTGGGTTGTTAGGGACTTGCCTAGAATTGGGTCTTAATAAATCGTATCAATAGGAAACAAAGACTAGAGTGCAATGGAAGCCACAGTAGGTAAAGAAGTAGCAGTTACTCTCATTAGCCAGGAGAAGCAGCTGTGTGTGTTCAGTGACTTTGGTTTTGTTCTGTGCAAAGAGACAATTATCAATTATCAATGATCAAGTGACTTTGTCTGTTCTCATCTATCCCGGTCACAGAATGAGCTGGTCTCAGTTGGTGTTCTGTGCATTAGTGTCCCATAGAAGAACAACATGGAGCCGGGCGTGGTGGCACATGCTTGTAATCCCAGTACTTGGGAGGCTGAGACTGGAGGATCCGGGTTCGAGGCCAGCCTCAGCTACTTAGTGAGGCACTCCGCAACTTACTGAGACCCTGCTTCAAAACAAAGGATTAAAAATAGGGCTGGGGGTGTAGCTCGGAGGTAGAATGCCCCTGGATTCAATCCCTAGTATTGAAACAAAAAAAAACAATAACAACGTGGCCGGGCTGTGAGCTCCTAGCCGGCTCGCAACAACACCAAGGCCTCATGGTTGGAAGAGGTGTCAGGCCAACTCCTGCTTTCTTCTTCCCCAAAACTTCACAAAGCAAAGTAAACAAAAAAGGATTGGGCCAACTGCGGGGAAAAAAAAAAACAGGATTCAGGGTTGCAATTTCAGGTTGGCATTAAAATCAGAAAGGTCTTCCTTTCAGCTTGTTTTTTAACTAGATTATGTAGTAGGTTTTTCATGCCAATTTGGTGTGACTAGGAATATTCACTTCTCTGGAGAAGCGGGACATGCCTGCCCTGCAGCTCAGAGGAAGCCGAAGCTCTTGCTTACTCTGTCCCGCACCTGTTGCTCTCTCTCTAGGTCGGACTCATCTCGGGCACCGTCTTCGTGATCCTCGGATTGACTGTTCTGGCGGTGGGCTTTCTTGTGCCCCCCAAAATCGAAGCATTTGGCGAGGCGGATTTCGTGGTGGTTGACTCGCACGCGGTCCAGTTCAACGGTGCACTGGACATGTGCAAGTTGGCAGGGGCCGTGCTCTTCTGCATCGGGGGCACATCCATGGCGGGGTGCCTGCTGATGTCGGTGTTTGTGAAAAGCTACTCCAAAGAAGAAAAATTGCTTCAGCAGAGGTTTAAAGAGCGACTCGCAGACCTCAAGGCCCACACCCACCCTGTTACGAAAGCTCCGGGCCCGGGGGAAACAAAGATTCCAGTCACTCTGTCCAGGGTTCAAAATGTCCAGCCTCTCTCAGCGACCTGACACTCTCCCCACCCCAGCTCTCCCCTCTCTGAGTCACACATTGTTAAAGGAGTAGGCGGCTTCTGAGGTGACCGGGATGTGGCCTCGGGCAGCCCTGGACTGAGTTTGGCTGGGGCAGCAGCACAGGGCGGGAGCTCACGCTAGCTCCATGCAAGTGGCTGAGGAGGTTATCACGCGCATCCACCTGCGCACACGCCTCCACAGCTTAGGATGGGTGCTCTGCGGCCCACGAGAGCCCCTCTGCAGCACCTCTCTCGGATATTGTGATGTTGTGTTCTTTCTCGTGTTATTCAAAAGCGCTGACCAGTTTAGAACAGCCTGCAGTGGCTAGTGTGGTCCGTTTAATTTTGATATTGGTTTTTCTAATCCCTACTGTGTGATCTACCTTCCATTCGTGTCCCACTATGTGTAAGATATCACCACGGAGACATGGAGCCCCCTGATTTGGATCCAGACATTACTTGTTTAACTATATCTTAATGTGAAGTTCCTGAGATCGGATGCAGATGGATCAGTGCGCTCCATAAATCTTTTTTCTTTTCCCCACTTTTTTTTTTCCACTTAAAAAGCTAAAATTGCCAACTTTAGAATCTTGGTGACAAAAAAAAATAATAGTAGGAGTATATATGTATGCAGTGTCCAAAGGCACTGAATTAGAAGTCAGGAGACCTGAGTCCTTACTGAACTTGCTAGCTGTGTGACTTTGCAGAAACCATGTAGCTTCCTCAGCCCCCACTTCCCCATTTGTACAGTGGGGGCCTGAGGGGTCTAGGGGCCTTTCCTGCTTAAGTCGGAGAGTCTTCGTTCACTACGTGTCCTCGAGCTCTCTCTCCCAAGAGTGTGAATGTTCTTGTGGCTCTCACCACAGTGGGATTTTTTTTTTTTTTTTTCAAAATCGAACTTCCGGAAAGTCATCGAGTTTGCTGGTTTCACAAGTACCTTCCCGTAAATCTCCGACCCCAGCAGTTTACACAATACTGTCCTATTTTTATAAAGACAAAAGTAAGCCATCCTCAAATAAGAAACCCCGGAGCAGATATTAACCTTAGAAAAGGTTCTTGTTCTCAGATAAGATGTTTAATTCTCCAGCAAGATGTTCTCTCATCCCTTGTGCTTTTACTTAATCTGTGGATTTAAGTTAGACTAAGGTAATGGAAGGTCTGACCTGGGTTTCTCTCAGAACTTGTGTCTTTTTTTTTTTTTTTCTTCCTTCTTCTTCCTTCCCTGGATAAATAAACGATGTGATGAGCGGAACCTGATTTGCCCTGTCATTCCTTCAACGTGGCTGTGTTCTCTCCCCCGTGTAATTTTCCATCCTGAGACTGAAGACGCGCTGATGTGTCCCTGGCTAAATGGAAGAATAAATGAAGCAATTAGTGCTCTTTGTGTGCAGTGTTTGTTTTACACAGTCCAGCACGGAACACAGGGCAAATCAGCAGCCTCAGCAAGGATCGCTGGCCAGATTTGGGGGAAATTGTTCCAGTTCCTTCAGGTTGTCACCCTTCCTGTGGAAATGCCATTTTAAGTGTATTCTTTTTTTTTTTTTTTTTTTTTTGTGGTACTGGGGATTGAACTCAGGGACATTCTACCTCCAAGCTACACCCTCAGCCCTATTTTTTATTCTTTATTTTGAAACAAGGTCTCACTAAGTTGCGGAGTGCCTCACTAGGTAGCTGAGGCTGGCTGCGAACCCGGATCCTCCGGTCTCAGCCTCCCAAATGCTGGGATAACAAGCATGCACCACCACGCCCGGCTTTAAGTGTATTCTTTACAGCCCTAGACAAGCCCCAAGCACCTGTGCTAGGCAGGCAACACCATTCAAAGCTTTCCCTGCTTGCTTCTGCCTTGTGTAAAGATGAATCTTGAAGAAAACTTGATTTCGAAAAGCCTCCAGAATGAAAAATAATAATGGCTGGTGGGGTTTGGGGGCTTTTAGGTGCAGACATGATAGCTATAAGAAAAAAAGAAGAAAAAAAAAAAGCTATCACAGCTGTCAGTCCTTTGAATAAAGTTCCAAAGAAGCCAAGATTGGTAAAGTCAGAGCTGGGTGTGAAAGGGCATCAGCCAGCTCTGTCTCTGCTGTTCAGCCCTGGCTTTTTGGAGGTGGGCACCTGTGAGCCCCCTCCAGCCCACCAGGCAGGGACCAGGATCTAGTGCAGCAAAGCAGAGGGGAGAGTTCTGTCGATCTTTGTAAAGAACACAGGCCACCTGCACCAGAGAGTGAGAACCAAGGACTACAGGCTTTTTTAGAAAGTTGGTCTGGGAGCCGGGCATGGTGGCGCACCTTTGTAATCTCAGTACTTGGGAGGCTGAGACAGGAGGATTGCAGATTCACTAAGCAGCCTCAGCTGCTTAGTGAGGCCCTCCGCAACTTAGTGAGACTCTGTTTCAAAATAAAGAATAAAAAATAGGGCTGAAGATGTAGCTCAGAGGTAGAATGCCCCTGGGTTCAAACCTTAGTACTGCCAAAAAAAAAAAAAAGAAAGAAAGAAAGTGGCTTGCATGGGCAGATGGCAGTGGTATGACAAGGCAGGGTGGCCGCAGAGCCTTCCCCCCAGCAATGACACTCCAGAAGCTGCGTGATGCCGCCTGCCCACAGCTGGGGAGGGCAGGGATGTTGAGACTCCAACTGGAGATGCTGGGAAAGGAGCTCTGGCCTAGAGAGTGTGGCGTGGACCAAAGCCCCAAGAAGCAGGGTCTGCCCCAGGCCAGTCCCCAACTCAATGCCAGCCAGGGTCAGCCACCTCCATGGGCCTGGGCTCTTCCAGGGACGGGAGCTTCCCTGCCTCACAGGGCAAAGTGTGGCCTCGCGGGATGGTTCCCCGTGGCTCCAAACTCAACCTCCACCAGGACAAAATCCATCTTACTAACTCTTCCACCCACTGCACGAAATTCACAGCTCAAAGTCTCGCACAAGTCTAACCCCTCCCCATCCCGGGCCCTCAACCGCCCCCCCCCCCCACCTTCCTGGTCCTCTACTCCAGGAGACATTTCTTTACATACTCACTGCTGCTGCCTATTAAAGGGAGCCGCCCATCCCCCAAAGTTTAAAAAGTATATCTGTGAGAGATTTCCTATTTTCATCAATCATGTCACAGCATGCACTGTCCCTCCAGCCAGAAGCCATATCAGAGCCCTCCCTCCTGGCCTCTGAGCCCGGCCCAGCTCCTCTGGGGTTTTATCCAGGCACGTGCCCCAGAACTCCATATTCTAGTCACCACTCTCCTCTCCCCAGCGATGCCGCCCTTTCCTGCCACTCCTCCCCCACTGAGGATGCTCATTTTCCCAGCAGGAACTTTCTGCTCCTTCTCTGGCTCATCCTGCAAGGCTGCATCAAGAAGTAATAGCAACAAGTGGCGAGGGTGCGCCTTTGAAGAATTTTGTATGTATTAATTCATATAAGCCTTACAAAAGCTCTCTGAGGTCAGGATTGTTATCTTGTGCCCTTTGTAGAGGGGAAGAAATAAGCAAAGAGAGGACAACTCATTCAAGGACCACCCTGTGCAAGTGGCAGCGAGATTCAAACCCAGGCAGCTGGCTCCGGAGGCCCTACTTCAAAGCTGATTCACACTCCAACCTCTTGAAATGCGGCCTTTTCTCCAAATCTCTCTCTCTCTCTCTCTCTTTCTCTCTCTCTCTCTCTCTCTCTCTCTCTCTCTCTCTCTCTCTCTCTCTCACACACACACACACACACACACACACCCTGGTTCAGACTTAATGTCTCTTTATTAGCGTGGCTTGTTTACACATCTGTTTTTTTCCATTAGAAGCTAGACCATTAGCTGCTTGGGTACCAAGAGCATTTCTTAATGAGTGGTGAACTCTCTGAAGCAAATATCTAAAAGTTCTATGTTATTGCACTGCGGTCATTTAAAACAATTACTGCATTTTTACTCAGAGCCAGGCACTACTGTGCTGGCACTACGGAAAACAAAGGAAGATTAATAGGGACACTCAAGTTTCGCCTTCCTCTGTATATATGTGTGCATGTGAGTATGTGTGCAAAAGTGTTTGTAGCCACCATAAAAAAAGCAGCTTTATTCTTTCTAATAAAGCCTCAAAGAAGCCAGGATGGTAAAGAGGAGCTGGGATTAAAAGATCACAGAGCAGGCCCTATCTCTGCTGTTTGGCCCTGGCTTTGTGGAGACGGGCACCTGTAAGCCCCCTTCAGAAGAAGATGCAAAGGAAGTTTTGATGCCACACTCAACCTGTGCACATGCATTCAGTGCTTCAGACCAAGGCTCTGTGAGCTCCTCGAAGGAAATGCTAGAGTGTACAGGCGAAAAAAAAATGAAAAAGAAAGGTGGGAAGAGTGGGATTTTCCTGTAGAGGAGTAAGACTGAGAGACTGGATACAATGACCCAGATCTAGGTGCTGCTCCACATGATATGTGAGCTGGGGAGGCCCAGACTGATGGCTACTGGGCCATCCTACTTCTGAAAGCAACAACAGCTACACAGCCTTGCCTACTGATGTAGAATCCCCAAGCAGGCTCCCTGTCTCAGCAAGAAACAGGAGGAAGAGCCAAGCCTGAGGGTGCAGAGCACTGTCAACCAGTATCATCAGACATCTGAGAAAAACAGCGCCTCAAAAATGGCTATGCAGAAGGAATAGTAAACTCCACGGGAAACATAAGCACTTCAGAAATCCCAGGGGAACCCTGAAAAGATCTAATTAGTCTACAGAAGAAATCGCATCAATATGATAAAACATAGAATTCTATGAAAAGAACATCGAATAGTTTAAAAGAACAAATTACTAGAAGAATATACTGAAAGCCTTTCCTAGAAAGTAAAATGCTGTCATTTTTTTTAAAAAGGAGAAATATGAGGCAAGAGGTAAAGTCATGCACAATCAACAAAGTAGGAAAGATAATAGGAATAGAGAAGAAATTATCAATAAAATAATAGAAGAACATTTATCAAGGCTATAGAATACAGAAATATTCAGATTTGAAATTCATGTTGCAAACTCAGCAATGGTGAATTTTTTTTAAGTCAGACACATTTTTTTGTAGAATTTTTGGACACAAAGATCAAAGGATCCAAGAAGCTCCCAGAGAGAACAGCAGGCCAGCTACAGAATGGTAAAAATCAAACTGGGGGGAAAAGAATATGATTTCATGTAATAGATGATAAGGTAGCTTTGAGTCTACAGAAAATATGTGTTACTCTGATGAACAAGAAAACAGAAAAGGAATAGAAACTCCAGGAAGAAAATGTAAAAATAACCTGCACAGGTAAATCATGATCCAAATATTAAGCATGAATGAATAATAATGGGGAAGAATTGATAGAATATAAGAGAAAGCACTGGAAATTTGACTTAATCATGGGCACATTCTACTTCTAGTAGAGCTGGTGCTGACACCATGAAGCCACAGAGAAAAAAATAGAGCCCTACTACCCAGTAGTAACAAACACTTCAAGCCAAAATAATGCCAGCTCTGATTTCTTATTTTCAACATTTAGAATCAAACCATAGCTAAAAGGACAGTCTAAATTAGGATTATGAAATGGACTAAACATGTGATAAATCTGATGATGCAAAAATGAAGTCAGAGCTAGCAAAATTTGAAAAAACCATAGGGAAATGCTAACAGGAAATAATGGAAGGGATCCTAATATATTTATCCCATGTAATGAAGAGCCGAGAGTAACTATCTTAGTTATTAAGGCTGCTATACCAAAATACCATAAACTAGGTAGCTTATAAACATGAGAAGTTTGTTTCTCAGCCAGACATGGTGGGGCATGCCTGTAATCCCAATATTTGAGAGGCTGAGACAGGAGAACCACAGGTTAGAGGACAGCAACTTAGTGAGACTCTCAGCAACTTAGCTAGACCCTGTTTCCAAATAAAAAATAAAGTAGGGGTGTACACTAGGGGTGTAGTTCAGAGGTAGAATGCCCCTGGGTTCAATCCCCAGTACTACACACACACAAGAAGTTTAAAGTGCCAGCAAATTCAGTGTCTGGTGAGAGTTGATTCTCTGGCTCATAGATGGTGCCTCCCAGTTGCGTGCTCACATAATAAAAGAACTTGTTCTCTTCTTATAAAGGCACTAATCCCTCTTATGGGGGCTCCACCCCATGATCTAATCACTCCCCCAAAACCCATCTCCAAAAACCACCACCCTGAGGCATAGGTTTCAACACGTGAATTTTGAGAGGACACTAATATTCAATCTATAGCAACAACTATCTAAAAATTATAGGAAGAAATAATGGCTTAGGTTTGTAATTTTGCTATACAGATGCCCCAGTGAAAGAACTAAAAATAAAACAAAACCATCAATCAAGAGAAGAAATTTCAAAAAAAAAGAGGTATAGGGAAAGTGAATTAAACCCTCATCTTTCCTAGCAGGAAATCAATCACTATTATCTTAGCTAATAAATCAAGAAATGGCAAGTATATTATTTACAGTTATGGAAGAAGCCATTAGAAGAATTTCAATTGAGAAGTGTTAAGAGGTTGCCTCTGTGGTGCTGGGAGAGGCCAGGAGGAAAGCAGGACAATTTGTAATCATTTGCATAGTGAAGACCAAATCCTAGTTGCAGTCCCTGCCCCCGTAGCACTTTTCTAGTCTTTAGCTGATCCTCGTAGTGTTCGATGATGCAAGAAAAAAGATCCAAGCATTCAGAGATCTTTAAACAAAAGGGGTTGGTCCTAGTTTAAGGTCCCAGAGGAAGTGATATTTAATCTGTCTTGAAACAGGAGTGAAGTTAAGCTGAGTGATCCTGGCTCAACAAGGGACTGGTTTGGGGGTTTTGCATTGTTTTAATGTTGATGAGGAGGGGTGTGGATGGTGGGGAGAAAGAGACCAGAGCTTTCAAGGCAGAAGCAGCCGCACACGCAAACACCAGCCCAGAGTGAGTGAGGCACACTGAAGGAACCGCAAGAGGTCCATTCTCGCTGAAGCACTCTGAGCCCGGCACAGCTTCAGGGGAGACAAGGACACCAAGCTGCAGATGCCAAGATGATGCCTTCTTGTGACGTCAATGTCAACAATGCCCTGCAGCTCTGCAGCAGGGTCGCCAGGGTGGATCCAAGTAACACAGAGCGTCGGGTAAGTGAAGAGAGACCCTGAGGACGGAGGACAAGAGCTCAGAGCAGCCACTGTGGGCAAGCGGCAGACTGATCACTGATCAGTGGTGATGCGAGGTGACAGAGGAGTTTCATCTGCACCCAGCCCAGAGGTGGGGGGGGGGGGAGCGCTCTCCAGGTCCCTGTCTCAACTCCATCACCAGCTCAAAGTCTAGTCCAGAGGAATCGCTTCCCTGGCCACTTTCTTTGCCCTCTAAGACATGGGAAATGTCAGCAAAAAATGCTGGGGTTTTTTTTTTTTTTTTTAATCTTTTTCTTTTCTTTCTTTTTTTTCCCAGAATATGACCTCTAACAAATGTCACTTCTATATTTTGCCCCTGGGCCAATTTTATATCTGCTGTAGGGCAAAAAGAATTGCAGGGGAGGTATAGGGTTGTCTACATTCTTCATTTTTTTTGTTTTGTTTTGTCTTTTTAGAGGCTATTTTCCATAGTACTGTAGCAGGAGATGCAACTCAGAAATGGAACAATGCAGAGGAAATAATCCAAATAAGCTGAGATATGTGGAGGGCCTTCCCTGTGC
>PVLC010015640.1:0-24312 GCA_004027655.1 Graphiurus murinus
GATTGTGGATTTAGCGTTGAGATTGTGGATGTAGCGTTGAGATAGATTGTGGATTTAGCGTTGAGATTGTGGATGTAGCGTTGAGATTGTGGATTTAGCGTTGAGATTGTGGATGTAGCGTTGAGATTGTGGATGTAGCGTTGAGATTGTGGATGTAGCGTTGAGATTGTGGATGTAGCGTTGAGATTGTGGATGTAGCGTTGAGATTGTGGATCTAGCGTGGAGATTGTGGTGTGCTGTAGGGGAACACGCTAGACTCCAGAGCCTTAGTCAAATGGAAGAATGTGAAGCGTCCCAGTGATCATTTTAATACTGAGTATGCGTTAAAATGATACTACTTGGAAGATGTTGGGTGAAGTAAAATGCTACGAAAGTTAAACTCCCCTCTCTTTACTTTTTATTATATTATTTTTATTATCATTATTGGTACTGGGGATCAAGCCCAGGGGCATTCTACCACTGAGCTACAGCCCTGGCTTTTTATTTATTTTATTTTATAATTTTGAAACAGAGTCTCACTAAGTTGCTGAGGATCTTGCTAAGTTGCTGAAGCTGGTTTTGAACCTGCGATCCTCCTACCTCAGCCTCTCGAGTTCTTGGATTACAGGAGTGTGTCACCGCGCCGTACACTGTACCCCACGTCCTTACGTAAACCTCTTATACTCCCCTATTTGCACTTTGCGTTAGGAATCTTTCTCAGAAAAAGCAAGAATCGAGGAAGAGAGCATGCCTGTAACAGTGTATTCAAGGAGAGATTATCCCCCTGTCTCCGCCCCGGCCACTGGGGAAATCTGTTTCCTCTGCTGAGGAGCAAGGAAGGAGCTGCAGGTCTAGGCTGGAAGGCGCCGCCTGTCGCCTCTGAGTTGGGCTGGCGGCTGGGAGCCCTCGGCACTCGGGCAGTGCAGAAGGCCCCTGGTCACGGAGCTCGGCCCCGGCCGCAGGAGCTGGACTCGGAGCCCCCCCCCCCCGGCTTGGGGTGCCCTGGGGGCAGAGGAGAGGCCCAGGGCCAGCACGTGGGGCTCCCGGCAACCCCTGAGGGGAGGCGACAGGAGAGAAGAGAGGCAAAGAGGGCCAGGTGGCCCACGGAAGCCACCAGAGGAAGACCACGCAAGGACCAAGAAATGCCCCAAAGTCAAGCAGGACCCACCGGCAAGGGCCCGGCGGCCTTGACCAGAGCAGCCGGGGAGCAGATGGGGCATGGCAGATCTTCTGGTGGAAACCCATGCCGTCTCCTCCTCCTCCTCCTCTTGGTACTAGGAACTGAACCCAGGGGCATTGTATCTCGGAGCTATGCCTCCAGCCTTTCTTAATTTTGAAACAAGGGTCTCACTAAGTTGCTGAGGGTCTTGCTAAGCTGATGAGGCTGGCCTCAAACCTGCAATCCTTCTGTCTCAGCCTCCCAAGTTCTGGGACTATAGGCTCGTGCCCCCGTGCCCGGCTCCCCCTCTTCTACATTGACAGAATCCCAGTGGTGTCCGGGCAGCAGACTCTTTCCAAAACTCTTGGCACTAACGGAAAGGAGAGGATTGGGCAGGAGCGGAAGGGGAGTCATGGCCGGGGTGAATCCCCTCAGAGCACGGAGGGGGAGAAGAGGCTCATCGTTGGAAATCAAGGGGGCCCCCGCGATGGGCCACCGAGGAGGGGACGGTGAGACGAGGGGTCAAAGTGTCAGCATGCCAGGCTTGGTGGCACATGCCTGTAATCCCAATACTCGGGAGGCTGAGACAGGAGGATCTTGGGTCCAAGGCAGCCTCAGCAACTTAGTAAGACCCTGTGTCAAAATAAAATAAAAAAATAAAAAAGGACTGGGAGTGTAGGCCAAAGCTAGAAGCCCCTGGATTGAATCCCCAGTACCAAAAACGTAAGTGTCAGCATTGCCCAGCGAACGGTGCTAGAGGAATGGCTGGCTGTGGGCGAGTACTCTCCCCGCAGTCCCGGGAACCGCGGGGCCACTGACAGCCGTCCTTGGGTGCAGCCTCCTCCACTCCCTGGTGGCTAAAGAACGCTGTTTGTTGGCTGGCTGCTCGAGAGTCCTGCCCCCCCCCCCAGGTGTGGACCACTTTTCTCATGACCCCAGGCATCCAGCCCCACCTGACGACGCGTGTCCTACTGAGGCAGGGCGGGGGACCCGGACAGGAGCGTTGAAGGCGCCTTCCGCACCCCCTCTCTGTGAGGTTGGGGGACGAGCAGGAAGGTGAGACACTGGGCGCCAGGAACCAGGGCCCTCGACAGACCACGGGTAAGCGCTCAAATCAGGATGGAAACTGCAAAAGTCACGGGTCCCCAAACCTAATTGTGACCAGTCATAAGAGAGCAGACAGAAACCTCAGGAAGGTTTAAAAGCCCATTGCCCAAGGGCTTCGAGGGCACTCTCTTTCCAGGACACCCCCCTCTTTGGGGGGGGTGCTTTGTCCTCTTTCTCTAACTTAAAATAAACTTTCATATTTCTTTATTTTATTTATTTATTTATTTATTTTGCAGTAATGGGGATTGAACTCAGGGACATTCTACCTCCGAGCTACATCCCCAGCTCTATTTTTTATTCTGTATTTTGAAGCAGGGTCTCACTAAGTTGCGGAGTGCCTCACTAGGTAGCTGAGACTGGCTGCGAACCCGGATCCTCCTGTCTCAGCCTCCCGAATGCTGGGATTACAAGCGTGCGCCACCACGCCCGGCTGGACTTTCATATTTCTATGTCCTTCACTTGTCCTCGAACCTCATTCATCGAGATCTGCTGGACAAGAACCCTAAGAGGAAACACCCCTGTATCACTATGATGGGGAGAAGGTGGTCCTCTTGCCTCGGGCCTCTGCTGGATTTGCAGACAGAAACCCTCTCTCCCTTGTGGGGAAATATCTGTCCTGGCCCTTAAAAACAAAAATCATTGCAAAAAAGCTAAAAATTTCCTGTCTGAGACTTTAACACCATCTGCTTGGCTCTGTATTAAAGACACATTTACATAGCTCCAAGGAATACAGCTTCAAAATGCGCAGTCTCCACTAGCGAATTGGACGGTATCCAGGTAACTGATGCAAATATTCCATCTCCTCCTCTGGGACAGTGTAAGACTGCGAATCTGTCAGTGCAAGCTGCAGGCTCACGAGAGTTCCATGAGGGTTAAGGGGAACTTGGGCAGGAGGAATTAGTATTATTCCATGGGTAATTAATATTTACTTTTCATTTGATTAGACATATAAAATACTTCTCTTGTATGACTGGTAAAACATCCCCAAAGTCCTAAAAAGGTGTGTGTGTGGGAGGGGGGGGGACTTGTATGCAGTGAGAATTCTGTTCAAATATTTCAAACATCTTTCAATTCAAAACAGAACTGTATAGTGGTGCACGTCTGTAATCCTAGAACTTGGGAGGCTAAGACAGGAGGATTGCAGGTTTGAGACCAGCCTTGGCAATTGAGATTCTCAGCAACCCAGCAAGACCCTGTTTCAAAACAAGAAATAAAAAGGGCTGGGGCTGTAGCTCAGAGGCAGAATCCCCAGTACCAAAACAGACCACACCACCACCAACAAAACTAGACCTGGAGCCGGGCATGATGGCGCACCCTCAATTCCTAGGGGGGCTCCCAGTCCTGCTCCGAAGGACCCCAGCCCTGAGCCGAGCCCTGGAGGTGCTCCAAGCTCAGTCCCTACGGGGGCTCCCAGTCCTGCTCGGAAGGACCCGGGCCCTGGGGCGCTCCTGACCACACAGCCCCCCCCCCCCCCGCCCTCATGGCGTGCCCGTGTAGCCACGAGATTCCCACAGCATGGCCGCGCTTGCTCTCCGCCCGTGTCTCTCTCCCACGGTCCTGGCGGCCTTTCCTCCTTCCTGGGAACGGCTGGACCCCTCACCTCTCCCAATTCCTACCCCTCCACAGCGGCCTGGAGCCCCTGACCTTCCTCTAGAAACCAGGCTGAGGAAGGCCGCTGCTCTGGGTCCTGGCCGGGGCCGCCAGTGAGGGGCCTTAGGGGATGGAGACAGATGGTCACGGAAGGACAGCAGTGGCCCAAAGCTCGGGGGCGGGCTGACACACCTCCTCCCAGGGAAAAGCAACGTGACCGCCTCAGCAAACGCGCACTGGTAACTGTTCTGGGTGGTAGGGACAACGCAATAAAAGCAAGGCGTCCTCACCATCAGGAAGATTCCCGCCCTCGGAGAGACCCGAGGACACCCGTGCTGGCAGGGCGGGGCGGGGCGGGTGTAAAAAGTGCTGGGGTGTAGCTCTGAGGTGGTGTACGAAAGGAAAAAGCGTGCTCCACTCCCGGAGGTACTGGTTTCCTGTCTCTCCTGTAAAATCGGCCCAGTGAAAAGTAGCCAGCAGGATTCGAGTGGAGAGAGTGGAGTACTCCAGCCGATGGAAGCGGAGCGGACCTTGGCCTCTGTGCTAGGAGATGAAGGCCGAGTGGCCGGCCCGCCGCCTGGTGCGCGCGTGCACCCTCCTCGAAGGAGTAAATTGCCTTGCTGTGTGTGTGTGTGTGTGTGTGTGTGTGTGTGTGTGTGTGTGTGTGTGTGTCTTCCCTAGAATCCGTTTCCATCAACCGGGGCGCGTCCAGGGTCTTCACCTTACTTTGGGCGAGTGTGGTGGGCCTCGGCGGCCGGAGCGTCCAGGAGGTGTGGCAGGCCCGACTGGCTGAGAGCTGGTGGTCAGCCTCTCAGCAAAGCAGGGAACGGCCCAAGTGGACACTTCGGCCAGCCAGGTGATTGGTGTGGAAACCAAGGAAAGGAATGCTGGGGGCGGGGGGGGGGGGTTTCTTCGGTGGTAAGGTCATTCCGGAGGCTGGGTGCCTGTGCATGTGTTTAAACCACAAAATGAGTGCAGAGTTCCGAGTTGCAGTTTTGTCGGCCACTCCATGGCTCACTGGCAGGCCTAGCCGGGTACGTGTGCCCAGCTGCCCATTGCTAATGAGCGCCTGAAAATCCTGCAAGGGCGACGGGGTGACAAAGTGTCTTGGGAGAGCGAGAAAACCCTGATAAGCCGGGTGGGCCTCCTCAAACGCTCAGAGCCAGGTGTCTGGAATGGGGAACAAGCAAAGTAGGAAATTTCTGATCAGAAAAAGGTTTCCTCAGACAGCCCCAGGTATTTATGCTTAAATACAGAGATAATCCTGGGACTTAGGGCAAAAATAAACAAAGGGTGATTAAACATTGTTTCATCTAGTCCCATGAGCCCAAATTGACTAGCTGTCTTTTGTCATAAGTTCAGGCCAAACAAAAATTGGATATATTAACCTTAGATCAATGAGCATTCATAAATTTTAAAAAAATGTATCCAGTATCTTTTAATTCATGTGAATTATAAATCTTTAATAAGTTTATCTGAGTTTGGCAAAGTAAAAGATGTTATCAAAATATTACTTTTGCCAGGATAGCCAATTAAGATTGCATTGATTTTTGTACTCCGAATTTTGGGAGCTAAAAGACTGTATAGATTTGCAGTTTGGCCAGAAAGGCATGTGTAACCAGGGCCCAGAGAGACGACATGGCTGAAGGGAGGTCGTGATGCCGGCAGCATGCGTGCTGTGCACGGCACCCCGCCGAGCTTGGAGGTGGCCGAGCTCCTCCACAAGGCGGAGTGAGGCGAGGTCCAGGGCTGGCTGGGGGCGCAGACCGGGAGCTGCGGAGGAGGCCGTGGGACTGGACCGCAGGTTCAGGCACAGCCAGGGGAGGCACATCAGCCGCCAGGCACCCAACCTGGCCAGGAGCCCCCGCCACTGTGATCGTCATGGGATCTCAGCATGTGGGGGGCGAAGTGGCGACCAGGAGTGCCGGAGCTCCAGGACCCGTAAGCGAACCCAGGGGTGATGCCTGCTGGTTTGGGACAGCCCCGAGACTGCTGAGTCCGCCATGTTCCATGGGCTCAGCCACAGTGAAGACGAAAGTGGGCTCAAAGGCAGTAAATTAAAGTTAAAACAAGAGGAAACCCAATACATAAAAGGAGGTACTTATTGGTATAAGGAGATATTTTAATTAAAAAGTTAAAAAAAAGAGGAAAGTTTTTTGTTATTGTTGTTTTGTAGTACTGGGAACAGAACCCAGGGGGCAGTCTACCTCCAAGCTACACCCCCAGCCCTATTTTTTATTCTTTCTTTCTTTTTTCTTTTTTTTTGCAGTACTGGGGATTGAACCAAGGGGCACTCTACCTCCGAGCTACACCCCCAGCCCTATTTTTTATTCTTTACTTTGAAACAGGGTCTCACTAAGTTATGGAGGGCCTCACTAAGTACCTGAGGCTCCTGTGAACCTGAGATCCTCCTGTCTCAGCCTCCCAAATGCTGGGATTATAAGCATGCGCCACCACGCCGGGTGAAAAAAGGATTTTGTATGGCAATATTTTCTCTAAAGGACTGAATTGTCCCATAAGGGAAGAGAAAGATTAGAATAAAAATCAGAGGCTTAAGCAAGTTGCAGAGGGTTTGAGAAAGCTAAAAATGATTTGTAAGGGATAAGATGTACAAAAGAAATTTGAAATGTATAAGATTGGTTATAATTAAGAGGAATTATTTAAAGGGTTTTCTTAGAGTCATATTTAAATGCTTTGATTTATGTTTAAAACAATTAAGCCTGGTATAGTGGAGCACACTTGTAATCCCAGCACTTGGGAGGCTGAGACAGGAGGATCGCAGGTTTGAGGGCAGCTTCACCAAGTAGTCAGACCCACTTTCAAAATAAAAATAAATCAGGCACGCGCACACACACACACACACACACACACACGAAAAAAAATTAGTCTTAAGTTATTGATCTGTTCTTGGGAAAATTTTACAAAAACTAGCCTAGAATTTTTTTTTTTTTGGCATTTTATTAATGCAATTTCCTGTGTTTTCTTTGAAATAGGTTTTTTTTGTTTGTTTATTTTTAGCTCTAGGTAACAATTTACTAAGAACTAGATTAAACAAAGATTTTGCAAGAGACTATATCAAGAGACCTTTGGTCTTGTTTAGATCTTTGAAGTTAGGGCTTAAATGTCTGTTGACAGCCTGTCAAATGGCCAATTATAACTCAAGATAAATGAGTAACTATTACTTCGGGTTAGCATACACATACACATATGTATGTATTGTGTATGGATGACTATAGATGTGTACATCTGAGGGTTAAACACGCTGTGCATCTGTGCATTTGAGTTATCTAAATGTATCAGAAAGGCTTACAAAGCTAGATATACGGCTTTACATGCATGCAAGGTAACCAGTAACCGACCTCTATGCAATGTGCGTCACATCTGATGATTGGGACCATCCAAAAATCCCTATTATTTAAAACCTGGTTTAGTTTGTTTGCTTTGGCTGATTTTTTTATTATTGTATAAGAGATACAACTGTCCATCAGATAATGTTTGTTTCTGATCATAACATTCTAGAGCTATTCTTTGATATTTTGCCAATACTGTTAACCTACATAAAGCTGTAATTATTTTTATCTTACTAAGCAGTGAATTCTAAATTTCACTCCAGTTGTAAGGGTTAATATATATGTAATTGTGATGTTAATTATTACTGACTTCTTTGTAAGTTAAGTATATTTGTGTTTCCTAAGTATCTTAAAAAATACAAAGCTTAAGAGGACAGTTTACCAAGCTGGTGTCCTCTAAACAAAAATTGTTAATAGTGATAGTTTTATTTTTTAGATTTATATTTGTGTGTCCCTGAATTGTATTATGACCATCTTTAAGCAAAGACAGAGGAGCTCAAACATTTGGCATTCCAAATTATGCCACTCTGATTTAAAATTTGATATTAAGAATAATTACATTTAACAAGTAAAATTTAAATTGGGATTTATGTCATCAGTTATTATCAGAACTACTATACAAATTGGATTTGTTTTGTTCCTAATAATTTTGTTTTGTATTTTTCTTATATATCTTTGTAATTGTTATGTTAATATTATAGTTGTACAACTTCTAACAGAATAACCTAAGCAATGCTTTGACAGCCATTACCTGGGAAACAGATAGGCTATAATGTTGACCCCTGTTCATAAAAAAGGACTGGTGAAACTGACCACCTGCATGTCCAGCAACTAAGACTTGGAGGACAATCATGAAATAAAAAGGCTAAGGAGAAAGGAGCCAATATTTTGGCCCTTGCCCTCCAAGGTCAAATAAGACCCAGGGAATAAACAAAGGGATTCTTAAAAGCTCTGAAAATTCTGGTAAGTCACTTGACCCTCCAATTAGGGAGATTGTGAAGATCCCCCCCCCCACCCCCACCTCCCCAGAGATTAAGAGCCACCAGTGGATATTGTGGGGGTGGGGGTCATCAAAGAGGGAAACATCTCCAATGCTTTAAGGAAAGCCATGTGGTCAGCAAGGCCATGACCCATCCTGGCAGATGGCACAACTGGTAGAGGAAAAGCCTCACAAAGTCCCTAAGAGTAACCCCTGAGGAGCCTCCACTGACCTTAACAGCAAAATAAATACCTTCTGACTATGGACCCCTCTTATATTCTACATTATAATTTATAATGGTGCTTCTGCTTTTAGGTTCACAGAAGAAAAAATATGGCATTTATGTCCAAAACTTCTGAGTGTTTATAAAATGCAATAAAATTTTGGGAGGCTGAGATAGGAGGATCAAAGGTTCATGGTAAGCCTCAGCTACTTAATGAGGTCCTCTGCAACTTATTGAGACCCTGTTTCAAAAATAAAGAATAAAAAATAGGGCTGAGGGTGTAGCTCAGAGGTAGAATGCCCCTAGGTTCAATCATCCCCAGCACTGCGGAAAAAAAACAACAAAAGAAAAAGCTATAAAACTAAACCTGTCCCTCTTAAGATTATGCAGGTTCAGAACCACTGGACACCTAAAGGAGAAGCAAGATGTTAGATTTAGAGATGGCTCTGCCAAATATGTAAACAAAGACAGTCATTAATAACTCTTAAAATAAGCAAATTATTAGTACTTTTGTATGCTATGTTGGTCGTTTTTAAAATGTAGAGTGGATTGTTTATATTACATACGAGGAATAGCTAACAATTACATGCTTCTAGCTGGATGACATGGGAAAGTAGATTAGCCCTATAATGATAGCAAATAAACTTGCTGAAAATTCAGGAATAGATAGTCCCTTCGCTAACCTAATGGAACAGGGGCCCAGTAAGTGAAGGGAATAATGACATCTGCCCTGACATCCCTTATCATTGTTATGGAAGTGATGATTTTGGTAGGCTGCTGTAGAATCCCTTGCATATGAGGATTAGTCCAGAGGCTTAGAGACAGCCAATACTAAACAGTTGTACCATGATAACCTTTTTCTACTTGCAAACCCAGATCGACAAAGTTGGCCCATCGTAACAGAATTCCAAGAAAAGAAGTATATAATAGAGAAAAGAAGTATATAAAAGAAGAGGAAGAAATTGTAAGAAAGGAAAGCAATCTGCTATGGAAGTTAGGAGATCACATAGACACTGTCAGGCTTCTATCCATTTTGTAACTTTGTACACGTGTCTGCATGTCCCACTCCTGGATGTACTGATCTCGTTTCTCATGTAAAATCTGCCCAGTGAAAAGTAGCCAGCAGGATTAGATTGTAAAGCCGTACTCCAGCCAATGGGGAGCGGTGCAGCGGCCTTCGCATTAGGGAATCAAAGCCCGCCTAGGGTACTTGCTCCCTTCTGTGCAGGACTGAACTGCCTTGCCCAGTTACCTTTGGTTTCATGGTGTGTGTGTGTGTGTGTGTGTGTGTGTGTGTGTGTGTGTACGCGCGCACATGTCTTACCTAAAATTCATTTCTAACAGTAAGACACTCCTGGGTTCAATACCCAGTATCACAAAAACAAAATCTGATGACATTGGAGATGTGGGGAGCCACAGAGTCAGCTGCTTGCTGCTCTGGGGACCACACTTTGACATCTTGAGGCTCTTCTGTTACCTTGGGAGCAGCAGTGCCGAGGGCCCGCTGCGTCGCTGGAGTGGAGGAGGTGGCAGCCGCCCTGGAAGGTGCGGGGCTCCGGAAATCCCCAGTGAGTCCTCAAGGATGGTGCCTCTGCTCCCCACCTGGTCAGCTTTCTCTGCACCGCCAGGTGGCAGTGACCACCCCTGCCTGGACTTCCCCAGCCTCCTCTCAGCCAAGTCCCTGGTGACTGCATCTCCTCACAGGACTAACTCAGAATTGCCTCTGTATGTGGGAAGAATGTAGAGTTTTTTTTTTTGGGGGGGGGGGGAGTACTGGGGATCGAACCAAGGCATTCTACCTCTGAGCCTCACCTCCAGCCCTATTTTTTATTCTTTATTTTGAAACAGGGTCTCACTAAGTTGCAGAGGGCCTCACTAAGGTAGCTGAGGCTGGCCATGAACCCAGATCCTCCAGTCTCAGCCTCCCAAGTACTGGGATTACAAGTGTGCGCCACCTCGCCTGGCTCAGATTTTTAAAGCTCTTCTGATAAAATCAGAAATGTTATTAGTTATAAAATTTATTGACCTGAGACACAGAAGGAGGCCCACTTGGGCTCAAATCCCAACTTTGGAAATTACTAGCTATAAGATCTTCATCTATGATCTAACCTCCCTCAGTGACAATTTCATGTCTGTAAAAGGAAAATAAGAGCAATGTCTCTCTTTAACCAGCTGTGTGTTGCACAGCTGGACGTGGTGGCACATGCTGTAATCCAAGTACTCAGGAGGCTGAGACAAGAGGGTCTTGGGTTGGAGGCCAGCCTCAGCACATTAGTGAGGCACTGCTTCAAAATAAAAACAACCAGGCTGGGGTTGTAGCTGGGAGGCAGAATGCCCCTGGGCCCTGGATTCAATCCTCAAAGCTGGCTGAGGGGGCAATGCCAGGTAGGGCAAACACTCCCCCCAACATTAAAAGGACACACAGAGAAACTGAATAAAATGGTCCATTAATGTGTGTGTGTGTGGGGGGGAGGTGGGGGATTTTCAATAGAAGCCATTCCTCAGGAAGCCCAGACTTTGAATGTATTAGAAAAACATGTTAAAGAAAGCTATGTATAAAGAAATAAAAGTATAGCTGGGAGTGGTGGAATTGCACCTGGAATCCCAGTACTTGGGAGGCTAAAATAGGATTGCAGGTTCTAGGCCAGTCTTAGCAACTTAGTGAGATCCTGTTTCAGGATAAAAAAAATAAAAAGGTTGAGGGGTACAGCACAGTGGTAGAATGCTCCTGGCTTCAATCCCCGGTACAAAATGGAAAAAAAAGAAACAAAAATGTGAAAATGCTCTGTCACCATAGAGGGAATGTCAGTGTATTTGTTTCCAACTGCTGCTGTAACAACTTATCACGAGTTTGGTGGCTTAAATATGTATCTGGCTGGGTGTGGTGGCATATGTGTCATCCCAGTGCTTGGGAGGCTGAAACAGGAGGATCACAGGTTAGGTTCAGGACTGCCTCAGCAACTTAGCGAGGCCCTCTATAACTTAGAGCTGGGGATGTAGCTCAGAGGTAGAATGCCCTTGGATTTAATTCCTAGTCACACACACAATTTATCTATATTTATGTATCTGGATAATATATAAACACAGGTATATAATTTTCCTATACCTCAAGCTACCAGAGGTTGATAATGGGTCACAAGGGCTGTATTCTTTCCAGCGGCCCCAGGGAAGAACCTGTTTCTTTTTTCCAGGTTCTAGAGGGCGTGTGCTAGCACGTTCTCTCCTGTCATTACATCCATCACTTTCTTTCTTTCTTTTTTTTCATTATTGGGAATTGAACCAGGGACATGCTACCTCTGAACTACATCTCTATCTCCAGTCCTATTTAATTTGAAACAGGATCTCGCTAGGTTCATGAAGCGGGCCTCAAACCTGTGATCCTCCTGTCTCAGCCTTCCAACTGTGAGATTACAGGCATATGCCACCACGCCTGGCCTTTCCCTCTAAATGGACTCTAGTTTCACTGTGCCCTCTGGGATAATCTCCACATTTTAAGATCCTTAAACACATTCACAAATTCTCTTTGTGCAAAGTAATTCATTTATACATTCCAGGAGGTAGGACGTGAACATCTTTAGGGACCCTTATTCTATCACAATCAATAGGGCAACAAATTACCAAAAGAGAATCAAATACAAACTCTGGATTTAAAAGTAAAATAACTACTGCAATGGAAACTTCACTAGAGGGGGCTCAATAGCAGATGTAAAGCTGGATAAAAAGAATCTCCAATTTTAAAAATAGAATAATTGAGACTATCCAGTCTGAGGAACAGAAAGACAACAAAGGAAAGTAGGTAAGCAGTCTCAAAGCCCCATGGACACCTTCAACTGCACCAACGCACGCACCTAGGACAGGACTGGAGAAGGGCCAGAAGACTATTAGGAAAAATAATGGCTCAACAATTCACAAATTTGGTAAAAAACATTAACCTACATATTGAAGATCCTCGACACACGGCTAGGAGGACAAACTTACATGGATTCACACCTAGAAATGCAGCCACATTACTGAAAGCCAAGAAGCAGAGATTATCTTGAAGGCAGCAAGGAAAAAGTGAGCTCCCATATGCAATGGGTCTTCAAGAAAACACAACCAACTTCTCACCAGAAACCCTGGAGGTCAGAGAGCAACGGGTTGACACCTGAAAATGCCGAGAGCAAGGCTGTCCATAAAGACTTCTCTACCCCGCACAACTATTCTTCAAGAATAAAGGAAAAAATGACCACTAACAAACCTGCCCTACAAGAAATACTAAACGGCCAGGTGTGGTGGCCCAGGTCTGTAATCCTAGTACTTAGGAGGCAGAGACAAGAGGATCACAGGTTCAAGGACAGCCTCAGCAATTTAGTGAGACCTTTTTTCAAAATAAAAAATAAAAAGAGATGGAGGTGTAGCTCAGAGGTAGAACGCCCCTGGGCTCAATCCCCAGGAACAATGCGTGCGTGCGCGCACACACGCGCACACACACACACACACACAAACACACATCCACACACACAGGATTTCTTCGGGCTAAATGAAAAGGCTTTGGAAAGTAACTCAAATTACATGAGAATATTAAAGAAAAAGAAAAATTTAGACAGGAGGAGAGAAAAGCATGTGCTGTATTACTTCAAAGTAGTTCAAATCCATATAAAATATAACAATAAGGATAACTACACAGATAAGGCAGTAAAAGGCATTTTTTGCATGTTAATATCCTCTTTTGACTAAAAAAAGCAGTAATTATAAAATTAACTTGATGATCAAGAAAGTGAAAAGGTAATACGTAGAACTGAAAAATACCTAAAAATATTATATCTGATATCTAGTATCTGTAATATATAAAGAACTCTTACAACCTAACAACAAAGAGAAATGGGCAAAGGATTTGAACAAACTCCCTAAGTGGACCACAGGCAAACGAAAAGATGGTCATAGCTGTGAATCCCCAGGACACACAAGACACACACAGCTTCACAGCCACTAGAATAGTAATAAGTATTGCTGCAGACATAGGACAAGTACTGTTGGGGTCTTAGCCCAGCCGGCTAGACCCTGCCTCTAGATGGCGCCTGGCAGAGCGCCAGGAGCAGCTGCAGGTGGTAACCTCCTAGGGCTGCCCCACGCCAGAGCGCATGTACCAGCACGCCCGGCCCGTGGCCTGCTCAGGTGAGAGCTCTATGAGGCACCTCGTGACTCAGGCCCTGCGAAGCTTTAAGAGTCTCCGCCTCTCGCTAGGGAGGGAGGAAGGCGGGCGGTTGCTGCTGTTGTTGTTGCTGGAGGCGTAGGTTGTTGGGGGTCTGTTGGAGAGGTACTATTGCGAGGAACGGTTACGGAGAATGAGTGGGGTGAGAGAAGCAGAGTTAAGAGAACGGTTACTATTATTGCTTGGGTAGCGTCCTCAATCCCAGAGAGAGAAAGGTATAATACAGAGAAGTCTGAACCAGCAACGTCCAGCCATCGTCTTTATTGGGGCCTCACGGCTGAGGGTTCAGCCTGGGGTCCCGATAAAGTACCACTTTGGAAAGCTGTTTAGCAGTTGTTAGTAAAACTGACCAGGATGCATGTATTATGACCCTGCAATTCCACCTTTCCACGGAAACGTATACTGTGTGTACAAAAACTCATGTGCTAGAATAACCGGGGCAGTACTGACAGTTCCCAAGCTAGAAATGAACCAAACATCCGTCGGGCAAATATGTGGTTTATTCACACATGGAATATTATACAATCAGGAGAATGAGCCATGTATAAATACATATGACAAAAATCTCAATACTGAGTGCAAACACCTGCTACAAAGAATGCATAATGCTTAATTCCATTCATGTAACACCCAAACCCAGACAAACCCAGTCTATGCCCTCACACCTGGGCAGCGTGGCCCGAGGAAGTAGTCACTGGGCGGAGCCTGACCGGGCTCCTGGGGTGTGAGTGTACACACGTGCACCACTTGTGAAATGTCACTTAGGTCTGTACAGATGTCATACTTCAGCAAGATGCTAGAACAAGCTGGGCGTGGCGCTCACCTGCAACCTCACTGCTCTGCTCTGAGGGTCACAGATCCAAGGTCAGCCTCAGCAGTTTAGTGAGACTCTCAGCAACCTAGCGAGACCATTTTAAAACAAAAATTAAAAAGGGCCGAGGTTGAAGCTCAGAGGTAGAGTATCCCTGGGTTCAATCCTCACTACCACACACACACTAAAAAAAAAAAAAAAAAAAGAAAAAACCGTTTACCTCGGCCTAGCTCTTCAGCTGGGCCAGAGAACAGGTGAAGCAGCTCCTTCCTGGGCTTCTCTGCTTGGGAGCGCGCGGGGAGGGGGGCGTGCCACCCGCTACACTGCGCAGGTCCAGCTGCCAAGGAGCGGGTCCACACTGTGACGTGCACGCCTACCTCTGCCTTCGTGCTGGCATACGTGTGCCTGTGCTGGCGAGCTCTCTGCTCCCTTAGCAAAGGCTCTGCCAGGCACGTGGAAATCGGCAGCAAAGTCCTGAACCAGCAGCTGACGCCCTAGGCCGAGACAGGTCTATCTTGGGTCAGGGGTAAAGACGCTGCCTCCTTTCGCCCCCGTTTTCCTATCTTGATGACGGAAATAATAGTGCCCACCTCATAGAGATGCTGTAAGGGCCAAGATGAATGGCCACATCTAAAACGTTTAGAAAAAGTTAACACGAGTAGGAGTTTCGAGTGTGGGCTGTCAACTCAGCTTCATCCAAGCTGCGCTGTCCCCAAGGAAGCATGGGCCGGGGTAAGCCGAGGAGCAGGGGATTTGGGGTTCACCCTGTCCCCAGCTCCTGGTGCCCACATCTCCTTGATCGTGCGGTGAGAAGCAGACGCACGTGCCCCAGGCCTCAACAGGACGGAGAGCAGAGCCAACCCTGGTCTAGACTCCCAAGCGCCTATCACCAAGTAAGTACAGCGACCCCTGCTCCGTCAGAGGGCGACGTGGGTGCTTCCTCCCTGGGCACTCAGTACCTGATAGCAGCGGCCAAGAGGCTGTGGGCCCACGTGACTGACCTCGGGCACTGAGCGCGTGCACTCGGGCGCAGCTTGTTACAGGGCCCGGGGCCTGCTCTCTGCTCTGCAGCAACTAGCTCAGGATAACCCAGACAGGCAAAGCCGGACACAGACAGTGAAAACCTTCTGTAGGTAGAACACCACATTGCCCTCCACCCTGTAAGCTGACCTAAACCAAAAGCCAAACCTGCATCACCAAAATCACAGTAACGGTAATAACCTAAGATGCTGAGGGGCATAGCCCCTCAAGAGCTGGACCCGGGACTCGGGACCTCCCGTGACGACAAGGCCTCACTGCACACCCTCCGCTCCGATTCTCTCCGTGGGCAAAGTCCCTCCGCCACCCCGGTCCTCGAGTGCCGAGCGTGGGAAGGACCTCACTATCCTGACAACCAACCGTCCACGCCCCTCACGTGCTCGTCAGCATACCCGTGTCCAGCAGTGCCTGCCGCTGCTGGGGCCAAGTGTCTTCCGAGAGTCACCTAGGCTCCAGCGTGCTCGATGGGTGCCCGTCACTCCCTGGCAGATGTGCCGCAACCGTGTGGTCAAGACTCCATGTGCGTGGCTGAGCTGCTGGCGCCCGCCGGCTTCTCTGCCTGAACGCTGGCCGAGCAGGTTCTAGACCCAAGAACGCGGTGTTCTCCGACACGCTACAATGCGGGCACGTTCCCAGATCAGTCATTCCCGTCTCAGGCTGTATCGTAGCGCTCTCACTAGAGGCTGATTTTCTAATACTGGGGATTGAACCCAAGGGCATCTACCTCCGAGCTACACCCCCAGGCCTTTTCCTTTTGAAACAGGACCTCGTTAAGTTACTGGGCTGGCCTCCAGCCTTCGATCCTCATCTCAGCCTCCAGAGTGCTGGGTCACAGGCATGCAGCACCACTTCCAGCAGGAGCGGCTGAGGGAAGGATGAACTGCACAGCAGCAGGTCTGGAGCGTCCTGGATCCACCCCAAGAACCGCCTGTCCTGCAGATCTGAGCTCAGCTCTCCTGGCCAGACCGTGGAAAGCCACACCCTCCACCAGACACCCCGAGTCCTGAGTCATCAAACACTCAGACTGCGGGGTACGTGGGGGACCCCCACAGCTGCCCTGGGGAGGGGAGACGGGGGGCGGGTCAGGCAGAGGGCAAGCGAAGCTCTCCTGCGGGCAGCTCCGGGGCACTCCCAGTGCCTGCAACTGCTGGGCTGCGCCACGGCCCTTCTGAGGCCGGCTGGCTCTCCGCCCCTGCTCCTGAGACCGGGGCTCCTCCCTTCGCTCCTGCGTATCACCACCACCAACTCCGCTGCTGGCGAGTCTTCTCTCCCTAAAAGCATGCTTGGAAAGGGCTGAAAGAAACTCAAAGCACATGTACTGCCTTTAACCAGGACCATTAAATAAGAAGAGTGATGGCTTTCTGTATCGGCCGAACTATCAAAACACGCGCCAGCACTTCCTCAGACCTAGGATGAGTCTGAACACCTAACCGCAAGGTGGCGCCTTCCCTGCCCACTGCCAATCTCCCACCGATGGCAGCCTCCAGCCAGATGTTCCACTGTTAACTTCCCAAGCGACTGAAGGTACACCACCGTGGAAGCAAAAAGACTTGGTTTTTGTAAAACTGGCAGATGGAAAAAGGAACAGAAATGGGGAAACCCATGTCCTCTTGCTAAAGGTTTGCTTCTCTAACAAACAACCAGCAGCTATAAGCTAATTTAAAAGACGATGCTCTTAAAACACTGGTTTTAAAGCTGCAGATGGTCGTAGAGGAACATCCTGGTGCACTACGCTTTACGGAGTCCTGCCAAGCTCTAGATGATCACACAGCAACGTCGCCGTGGTCTGCGCCTGCTCTGCTCTTACAGCTCCTCGGCCACGTGCAGCAGCACGTTTCCTAAAGACGGACACAGGAGGACACCAGTGCACGCAGGTGTCAGTTCTGGAGGAGCAGTCAATTTTACAACTGATCATTTTAATGACAATTATAATGGTTCTGAAATGGCAAATAAAAATTTTGAATGGTAATTAACCATGGCTCCTACTATGCAAAGTGCTGATGTTCTAACAGAGGAGCGGGTCGTGCTCATTTCCTGGCTGGAGTGGGTACAGAGAGCCAGGAACACAGATCTAACATCAGCAAAGATTGATCTGAAGCCTCTATTTCTGCTTTCTTGACAGTCCTATACTCCTACTGCAGTTAGATGGAAAATTTGAAAGAAATTGTCCAATAGGCATAAAAGAGAGAGACTTTCACTAAGTCTTGAGAAAAATTAAAAATGGCGTGACTGTTCAACGAAGAAAGGTAAACATGTCTAATTACAATCCTGATAATTGGATACACTCATCTCTATGGCAGGAAATTCTTAACAGAAATCCTGGAAGTTCCAAAATAATTCTATGCCGCCGTCTGAAATGTTTTAAACAATTCTAGAATTGCAGCATATTAGAGCAAACATTTATATCAAAATGCAATAAACTAATAAAATTCTAGTTAAGTAACTTTTATGACCATCTACAATCAAGTCTTAAACTTACAACCTCAGCAATATATATTCAACACTTATGTTCAAATGTACAGAAAGCAAATGCATTTAAGCTTGAAAAGACTATGGAACAGAGCTGTGAAAATGTGCGCACCCACCAGCAACCCCGTATGCGCTCACTAATTCTACAACTGCATACTCGACAAATCAGCTCAGCTGCTTTAACAAGCTGTATTCTAGTTTTTATGAGTCAAAACAGCAAATGGAATCTTAGAACAATGCTACAAAATAGATTTTTAAAGAAAAAGGTCCCAACTCATATGCACACACAGTTAATCTGTCACAGACAGCAAATGTTGAATTTATACACTGGAGTTTCTGGCAGCTTCCTGGACGCTTCGAATTAATTTACAATTAAGCAGACAGCTGTCAAATCGATCTGAGACGGCCGTTCCACTGTGAGGACGGAGTGCTGCTCTGAGGCGAAGGCCACGTACTCACTGCTGCTTCTCAAAGGCGAAGACCAGGTAGATACCTAGAGGAGACAGAGGAAGGACAACCAGGATCAGCGGCTCGTCTTTCAGCATAAACAAGGCTCTCGGTCTTTCAGCTTAGTGAAATCCTTAGGCAGCTTTGGAGGAAGAAAACTTTATTGACTTTTAGAGTTCTATGATTTAAGTCATATTTAGGCAGATATGGGTCATTTTTGCTTACTTCAACACAAATATACCTATAAATTCATGAACCGATTCAAAAGCTCTAAGATACATAAAATATATCTGAGGATAAGAAAATCAAAGTATAAAAGCAATAAAAACTAGAAGTATTAACATCTCACAGCACAAATCTTTTACCTAGAGCAAGGCAGGCAGCCAGAATAACCGTAGACAGTAAGTACTAGTGGCTGCGGCAATTCAAGTTTTCTATTAAAAAAAAAAACAACAAAAAAAAAACTGCTGGGTGTGGTGGCACACGCTTGTAATCCCAGCATTCGGGAGGCTGAGACCAGAGGATTCAGGTTCTTGGCCAGTCTCAGCTACCTAGTGAGGCACTCTGCAACTTAGTGAGACCCTGTTTCAAAATAAAGAATGAAAAATAGGGCTGGGGGTGTAGCTCAGAGGTAGAATGCCCGAGTTCAACCTCCAATACCGCCAAAGAAAAAAAAAAAAACAGTATGAAGAAATATAACGGGCATATATAACATAAAACTAGTAAGAAATAAAAGGAGCATGTATAACGTGGTGCAGTCAAATTCATCTCATCACCTAACTGTGCAGTAGGGCCTAGCAAGAAAAGTGAGGCACAAGCCGTGACAATCAGTACTAAGGTATTAACCAGCCCAGCAGCAATGCTTCTGCATGTATCTAGTCCCAAGACTACTCCCTTACGTCAGGAACCCTGCTCTGAACTGTGTTCTCACCCAGACAGCTAAACAGACTCCATTCTGCAACACACAAGTTCAAACCTTTGCATCTGTGCTAAGAAGATACCTAAAAAGGTGGTGAGTCCTGAACACAGCACTAGGGTGACCAGGGCACAGGAAGGACGCAAGGAAAAGAGGGAGGGAGGGAGGCAGAGAGGGGAAGGATGGATGGATGGATGCAGGACGGAAGGACGGATGGGAGGAGCCTTCCTGAGCCTGTCCTCCTCCAGTGTTCACAAACCCAGCGCCGGTCACGCTGCTCTGTCCTGAGCGGCCTGAGGTTTCTCTCAGTGAACATGGGTACCACAGCTCCTGCTGGGCATGAAGGAGCACACCATCCACAGGACGCTCAAGCATGCCAACGGACTCCCAACTGGCTGGAGCGGCTGACTTTGTCGCCAGCCCCAAGTGATCCTTCTGCAGTGCAGCCCTGCCAAGCCCCACCCCACCCAACGACAGCCACTGCCAACAACCCTGGGGGTCTCTCCCGTCCTGAGTGTCATTTAACACCATCAAGATGCTGGGCTCTTATTTTGGATACACCATTAGTAACTTTCTCTTCTTTCTAACTCAAAACTTCTCAAAGTTCTGCTATGTCACAGAGTTAAAAAAATGGACCACTCAGGTTAGTTAACCACATGGTTATTTCTGGGACTTTAGCAAAATTCTTCTCAATTGCATTTGCATCTATAAAAAGGGAACATAATAAACAGCAGTTTGCTTAAAATTATTATTAAAAGGATTAAAACAGTTTCTACATATGACAAGTTTAGAACAGCACCATGTCCACAAACAGTGGAAACCGTCATTTAAGAGTCCTCAGGGCATCAGGGACTTATGATGCTCTCAGCAGAAAGGTTCCGTGGTCCAGCTTTCTCACAGACACTCTTCTGAAGACACGAAGCTCCTCAAGGAGGCTCCCCTGCCTCGGCATCAGGCTCCTCCCCAACCGCACGCTCTGAGAGCACACCCCCGGCTGCTGCGCCCTGTCCCGGAGGCAGAGTGCCTTTGCTGCCTGCATTGGGGTGGCCGGAGTGAAATTAACCAGTCTGGTGCCACGTGAGCCAAGAGAATTCTGAGCAAGCCCTCCAGTGGAGACAGCTGCTGACCAAGCAGCAAGAAGGATGCTTATTTGAGGGAGAAAGGGGGACTAGACACACACAGGGATACAGGTCGGTGTGCATAAACACAAACATGCACGACCCAAAACGCACTGAAAGAACTCTCAAGTTCAACAGGCAGTTAACCAGCTCTGATGATATACTTACTTGTAGCTTCCCATTCTGATTTACTTAAAGTTCCCTAAAATAAAAAATAAATAAATAAAAATTAGGTTCAGTTTGAAAGTAAGCATAAGTTTATTTTTCATAAGTGGACTGAGGTGGCCCAAACACCCACCTTCACTGTAAACATGCAATTTTCTGTTAGTATTATGAAGAGGACATACAAAAGGTAACAGTGAGATTCACTTCTTTACTTTTCAAAGCTGGGGACTGGACCCACCACCATGTGTATGCTAGGCAAGTGCTCTCCTGCTGACCTGCATTCCCAGCCTGAGATTCACTTTTTTTTTTTTTTTTTTTTTTTGGTGCTAGGGACTGAACCCAGGGGCGCTCTACCTTCTAAGCTACAGCCCAGCCTTTTTTAATTTTGAAACAGGGTCTTGCTAGGTTGCTGAGGCTGGCCTCAAACCTGACATTCCTGTCTCAGTCTCCCAAGTATCAGGATTGCAGGCATGCACCCTGTGCCTGGGTCTGAGATGAACTCTTCTAACGCTATCTTCTTACCACTTTTGTCCTCTCACCAAAAAGGGAGAATGTGTATAGAGAGTATTAGAGAGCACATGTGCATGTAACTGGAGAGAGCACCTGTCTTAAAGTTTTAACTCAGAAAATGAAAAATTTAGAAGGCCGTTTTTAAGTACCAAATAGCACTGGAGAAGGGAATGACATTTTTGCGTTTTTCCAAAGGAACCACAAGATAAAGTACATAGCATACAAAGGAAAAGAACTATGTTAAAATATTAAACATTTCCCGGTAGTATGTATGTGCTGCTCTACACACACCACTGACGTAACAAGTCTAGCGGCAGTGCTAGGACCTAATGCAATTTTGAAGAAGTGACGGGTGTGGACGCTATGCCAAGGCATTCGCAGAAATCTACTATGAAAACCCCAGTGATTCCTTTCTTCCTTTCTTCTTTTACAACGTTGGTACTGGGGACTGAACCCAGGGTGATCCACCTCTGAGCTACACCCCCAACCCTATTTTATTTTCTTAGTTTAAAACAGGGTCTCACTAGTTGCTGAGGCCGGCCACCGACCTGCAAGCTCCATTGCCAACCAAGTCACAGCGGGGGCTGGGGCCACTGTGGCGCCGTTGTACTTGAGGGTTTTTAAGATGGGGACTTCCACACAAAAAGCGAGAACGAAGGCGCACTCCCCACGCAAGCTCATGGCCCTGAAGTGCGTCTCTGGAACACTGAGCTGGCACTGGGCACGGGAGCAGGGAACCTTGTAGACCAAGCCTGGAACTCCCCGTCTTTGTTGCTCTGGACAGTATTCCATGCTCGGGCCACCAAAGTAAATTTTATTCTACATTCTATGGCCCCGAGTCGCAATATTGCAAACAAGTAAAATGTCTCCTCAGTCTCCATAAAATGCACTTTCCCCATTTCCTGTAGAATACTTTCAAACAGAACCCTTACCAAAGGTAACCTCACTTGACTGTTCTTCATGTACTCTGCCGCGTGTTCGTAGTCATCCACCTTATCTGAGATCAGTTTAGAACTCTCATTCGCAGGGTAGGGCTGGGAAAGCAAACGAAATGCCCAGTTAACACACTACACTGAAGTTTACAACTCGGAATTTAACACAGTAAGTCACTGAAATAAAAGAGTGAAAATAATCCCAAAGTATTACTTCAGGGCTACAAACTACACCTATTTTTGAAATATAAAAAAGGCAAGGAAGGGAACCCTCTCCTCAGGCAGAGGTCGTCCTGGAATGGTCACCGCTGAGAGGAGCTACAGAGCTGGATCACAGCGAAGCACCCCAAGCAGCAGCAGCAGCAACACACACACACACACACACACACACACACACACTGCATCTTGCTCAGGGCTGCTCAAGGGCTCCCACAGAGCTGGATCACAGCAAAGCGCCCCAAGCAGCAGCAGCAACACACACACACACACACTGGGGCTCCTACCACAACACAGCTTAAAGAAAGGTGTCACAAGAGAGGAAGTCAGAACGCTGGCAACTCAACAGCCACAGGAGCAGCAATTAGATGACAAGAACGAGTCGACAGAGAACCCTGCTAAGACAGCAAATTATTTGCGGGCAAGAAGGGAAATGAATGAGAGGCTAACATGAAGGCAGCCCTCAGATTTAGGAAAGAAGCTGAAGGGTCAGGAAAAAATGCTGTGTTTCAAATGACCTCAAATGCTATCTATAACCAATTTGAAGTAATACCTCTTTATAGTATGAAGTATTTTGCCTTTTATTGCATTTAACTCAAAACATTAAAAAGATATAAAACAATTAACATAACAACTATGTTCCCTACAAAGGCTATGCATTCTTCATAATACCTCTGGTCTTACTGCAACACACCAAGTAACAAGGAACCACTTAAACCAGGTTTCCCTCAGGAACTGCTTAAGAAAACGCTTCATGAAGGTCTGCTTTGCTCTTTTCCCCGCTTCTGTTCCTAGTTTTAACTGGGAATTAGACTATTTGCTATTTTAAAAGCAGTGGGTTGCTGGGGCTGCCATAGCACTAGCACGCGCTATTTCTTATTGCATCTTGTGTGTGTGTGTGTGTGTGTGTGTGTGGTACCAGGGATTGAACCCACGGGCATTCTACCTTTGAGCTGCATCCCCAGTCCTATGTCTACTCTTTATTTTGAAACAGGGTCTCACTAAGTTGTGGAGGCAGGCCATGAACCTGCAATCTTCCTGTCTCAGCCTCCCAAGTACTGGGATTACAAGCCTGTGCCATCATGCCCAGCTTTTATTGCATCTTAACACACAATATAAAACATTAAATTTTTTTGAATTTTAATCTCACAACTATAGTTTCACCACATCCAAAAGCTTCAGAACTTTATTTTGAATGGTGGCCAAACCGCTGTGGTAAATCTGTGGACATCTCTTCCCTTCTCCACGGATCGTTTCGAAAGACCAATACATGATTATAAAGTTGCAAAACTGAAAGGCTTCCTTCAAATGTTACTGAAATGTTTATCCTGGTATCTCCTCTCAGTGGAGTGACTGTTCTTTTCTTTTTGTGGTACTTTTCTTTTTGTGGGTTGAACCCAGGGGCATTCTACCTCCGAGTTACACCCCTAGCCCTATTTTTTATTCTTTACTTTTGAAACAGGATCTCACTAAGTTGCAGAGGTCCTCACTAAGTACCTGAGGCTGACTGCAAACCTGTGATCCTCCTGTCTCAGCCTCCCAAGTACTGGGATTACAAGTGTGCACTACTGCACCTGGCCTGAAATAAATTCTAAGATACAGAAAACATAACTAGTGGATTTTGTATTGATCATGGGTTTCAAAAGACTGTGGAATTTAAAGATTATCCCCCTACTTAATACTGTGGGGTTTGGGTGTGACTTTGACTACCACCTAAAAACTGAAAAAAATCTAGGAGGTATGTGATTTATCCTCTCTGGGCCTGGCACTACCCGTTTAAAAAACGTGAAAAGTGCAGGGCATGGTGGCACATACTTGGGAGGCAGAGAAAGGGAGATCACAGGTTTGGAGCCAGTGTGTGATAACTTAACAAGGTCCTGTTTCTAAATAAAAAATTAAAAAGGGCTAGGGCACCCTCGAGTTCAATCCCCAGTATCGCCAATTAAAAAAAAAAGGAAAAGTGACTGCCATAGTCACTCTATGGGGCAACTATGAGAATAAAATAAAACAGAATATGCTTACGGAGCCGGGCGTGGTGGCGCACGCTTGTAATCCCAGCATTTGGGAGGCTGAGACCGGAGGATCCGGGTTCGCGGCCAGCCTCAGCTACCT
>PVLC010015641.1:0-11316 GCA_004027655.1 Graphiurus murinus
CAAAGTCAATCACTAAACTGACCAGGAGATAGGGGGAGGGTGGGTGGGAATTGGGGAAGGGTTAATGAGAAATATGTGCATGGATGTCTTTACCTGTACTAGCTTGTACCCAACAAAAATGTGTGATTAACCCTGTTGTACCCAAGAAATGTATAAAATTCCATGCTAAAAAATTAAAAAAAGAAATAAAAAATTAAAATTAAAAAAAAAAAAATAGGGCTGAGGATATAGTTCATAAGTAGAATGCCCCTGGGTTCAATACCCAATACAAAAAAAAAAAAAAATCAAACCGTCAAGCATTTCATGGTAGGAGTGTCAGTTTCTCTGAGAGCTGGCCTGGGAGCAGGAGGAGTCCAGGCGCCTCCACCTGGGGAAGGGCGGTGGCTCACTGGCTCTCCCCAGGCTGGTAGAGGCTCAGCCCAGGGCTGTGGCCAATCGTCTGCCCCAAGGCTGCTGCTGGGTCTCTAACCCCTGTTAGAACAGAAGTTTCTGAAGGCGCCCTATACGTCGACTGAAACGCCGCTGATGTCCTTAGGCCACAGGCTGTGGACGGAATGCCCTGGTGCCTCCTCAGCCTCTCCTTGAAACATCTACAACTGAGCGAGGCATGGTGGTGCATGCCCATAATCCCAGCACTTAGGAGGCCGAGACAGGAGGATCACAGGTTGGAGGCCAGCCTCAACAACTTAGTGAGACTCTGTTTCTAAAGAAAAAATAAAAAGCGCTGGGGGTGTAGCTCAGTGGTAGAATTCCCCTGGGTTCCATCCCTAGCACCAAAAAACAAGCAAACAACAACAAATCTGGAACACTGTTTTGGTCGGCATTCTCATCACTGCGACCCTAAATACCTGACAACCACAGTTTAGAGGAAGGGGGATTTATTTTCTCGTAGTTGTGGAGGTTTTAGTCCATGTTAGGTGCTTCACACCTGGAGAGCAGGTGTGTGGCAGGAAGCAGAGACAAGGGTGAGACCTTTTGGCAGCTCATGGTGACAGAGGAGAGAGACAGAGAGAGGGAGAAACTGGAAGCTGCAGCGGCCTGTTCCGGAAGCCCCTGGCCGTGCCCCCGGGCCCCAGCCACCTCCCACATGGTTGCCTTGTCAGCCACATGAGGCCAGGGGACATTCTAAACCCGAACCACTGCAGACATTCCTCCTGGTGTAGCCTCTCCCTGTGTTTGGCCATCCAGAGGACCGAGCTCCCTCTGTCTGTGGGGCTGGCATTAGGAGTCCTCAGCCTGGCACACGATTCTTCACGGCGGGGTCTGCACTGCTCTGGAGGATGTTTAGCAGCATCCCTGGTCTCCCCCACTGGGTGCCCCTCCTCCCCGTGGTGGTGACCAAAATGTCTCCAGACATTGCCAGATGGTTCCTGGTGGAGAAGCACTGGGCTAGAGGGCCACACTCACCCCAGGAACCCCGCTCCCGTTTCTGTCTGCTGCCTCTGCTTCCCACACGACCCCGCTGAGGAGCCACAGGGAAGGAGCCGGGAATGTTCCCCTACAACTCCTGAGAGTGTTGTGTGGTGGTGAGGGGAAGGGCCAGCAGATATGGGAAGAAATGGTGACAAGATGCACATTTATGACAATATATTAGTGTCCAACAACAACAAAAATTCAACGGTGAATTTAGTTTATTCTCATTCTCAGCTCAAGGAAGATCCCAGTGTTTGTTTGTTTTTAGGCACTGGGGATTGAACCTAGAGGCATTCTACCTCCGAACTACAGCCCCAGTCCTATTTTTTATTCTTTATTTTGAAACAGGGTCTCACTAAGTTGCGGAGTGCCTCACTAAGTAGCTGAGGCTGGCCACAAACCTGGATCCTCCGGTCTCAGGCTCCCAAGTACTGGAATTACAAGCGTGCACCACCACGCTTGGCTCCCAGTGGTTTTAAGAAGGAAACAACTCTGGGTAAGATGATTTTTCTCCAAGATGGAGAACTATCAGCAAATGAGGAAAGCACACATTTGGAGTCTGGACCAAAGGAAAAAGCAAGATAACAGAAGATTGGCAGCCAGGGGCAGGTGAAAGAAATCCCATCAAAACATAAGTCAAAGCCAGGCGTGGTGGCGCACGCTTGTAATCCCAGCATTCGGGAGGCTGAGACCGGAGGATCCAGGTTCGCGGCCAGCCTCAGCTACCTAGTGAGGCACTCCGAAACTTAGTGAGACTTGGTTTCAAAATAAAGAATAAAAAATAGGGCTGGAGGTATAGCTCAGAGGTAGAATGCCCCTGAGTTCAATCCCCAGTAACAACAACAACAACAACAACAAAAAAAAAAAACAAAAAAAAAAACCAAACATAAGTCAAGAGATTTCATTTCAAAGTGAATTTTCTCCACTCCCTCACTAAGTTTCCAATAGGACTTTTATTTATTTATTTGGTGCATCATAATTATATACCGTGGAACTAGAGAACATTATGCTAAGTGTTATCTGTCAGTCCCAGATAGTCAAGGCTCAGCCATTTTCTCTCAAATGTGGAAGCCAGAGAGAAAACAGGAAACCAAAGCAACTTTAGATAAGTGAGGAGAGAAGCCAGTAGACTAGTGGAAGAGGTTGGCAGGGGAGGGGGAAAGGAGGGTTGAGGAAGGAAACAGTTCAAATAATGCTGTGTCCATATATGAAAGTATCGCTACCGATCCCAGCATTTGGGAGGCTGAGACTGGAGGATCCGGGTTCACGGCCAGCCTCAGCTACTTAGTGAGGCACTCCGCAACTTAGTGAGAATATCATGCTAAGTGAGATCAATCAGCCTCAGAAAGTCAAGGGTCATATTTTTTTCTCTCATATGTGGAAGCTAGAACAAAAACAGGAAGCAAAAGGGACTTTGGTCAAATGAGGAGAGAAGACAGAATAGTTAAAGGGGATTGGGGGAGGGAGGGTGGGAGGGGAAAAGGAGGACTGAGGAAGGAAACTGTTCAAATAAGGCTAGGTCCATGTAAGAAGGCATCGCTACTGTTGGTCAGAGATAGTGACCTCTGCAGAGCTCCTAGGTTGGTGTTCAGGGATGGTAGATTGTGTCATGAAGGAGGTAATCTCATGAGTGGATAAATCCGTTACAGTGGGTGGTGACCTGGGTCGGTGGTCCCTGGGGGTGTGGCCGTAGGGATTGCTCTGGCGTCTTTGCTCCCCTGGCTTGCCGGCTCTCTCTTGCTCCTGGCAAGACAGTGAGGCCTTGCGCTCTCCCTGTTTCTGCTTCCCATCACCATGCTCTGAGACCTGCAGTCCCCGGCCTCACACAGACTGAACCCCAAAATGTCCAAGGAAACTGTATTTTTTGTTTGTTTGTTTGTTTTTTGGGGGTTTTTTTGCGGTACTGGGGATTGAACTCAGGAGCATTCTACCTCCGAGCTACACCCCCAGCCCTATTTTTTATTCTTTATTTTGAAACCGAGTCTCACTAAGTTGTGGAGTGCCTTACTAGGTAGCTGAGGCTGGTCTCGAACCCGGATCCTCCAGTCTCAGCCTCCCGAATGCTGGGATTACAAGCGTGCGCCACCACGCCCCCGACAAGGAAACTGTAAACAACGAATACACCTTCCTTCCTCTAAGTTATGAGGTCAGTGAGAATGCTAAGACAACTACCAGTCTCACGAGCATGTGTGGGGAGGGAGCGGGGGTGTGATGTGAGGGAAACACACCCAAGTGCTGTGTGTACGTACATTTCTATTACTTCGAATGTCGCTGCGATGTGTAATTACAATGCACCAATAAAACTGTATAAAAAAGATATGTGTTGGAGACAGAGAGAATGTGCCTAGGTGGCGGATTGGTTTTGGGGTGGACACGTAGAGGTTGAATAAATACTTGTTGAATGAATGAATGCTTTTAAATGTGTTCTGTTCTTAAGTCAGAAAAAAAGGCAGAGCATCAGGTTGGAGAACAGGAAAGAGGCCAGGTGGCTGCTATGTAATCTGTAGGAATCCAGTGCAAGGTAAGTTTTACTCTAATGTGTACTTAAAACTGGCAACTAGAGGCCCTCCTCAACTTAGTGAGACCCTACTTCAAAATAAAAGAATAAAATAGGACTGGGGGTGTAGTTTGAAGGTAGACTACCCCTGGGTTCCATCCCCAGTACCAAAAACAAACAAAAACAAACAAACAAACAAAACCCCCTGGCCATTAGGTGGCAGACGTGTGGTGGAGTAGTAAATTTGCTTAACCTGAGGCCCAGTGAAGTCACACACAACACACACACCCCAGAGTTCTGAGCAGACCTCTTCTTTTTGTCCAGTGTCACTGGGGAAATGATGTGGAAGGGGCTGGGATCAGAGGTTTCCTGGGACGGATGACTTTGTGTTTCAAAACTGGGACAGTCCTGGAGGATTGGTCATCCTGTTATGGCACAGAACCATAGAGTTTCCATACCCAAGGAGTGCAGGGCTCACCTGTGCTGGGCTTTGCAACTCTGGCTGCAGATTAGAATTGCCTGAGGGGCTTTTTAAAAAATCCAGTTCCTAGCTGGGCATGGTGGTGCATGCTTGTAATCCCAGCATTCGGGAGGCTGAGACCCGGAGGATCCGGGTTCGTGGCCAGCCTCAGCTACCTAGTGAGGCACTCCGCAACTTAGTAAGACTCGGTTTCAAAATAAAGATTAAAAAATAGGGCTGGGGGTGTAGCTCGAAGGTAGAACGCCTCTGAGTTCAATCACCAGTACCGAAAAAAAAAAAAAAAAAAAAATCCAGTTCGTGGCCAGGTGTGGTGGCCCGTGCTTGGGAGGCTGACACAGGAGGATTGCAGGTTTAAGGCCAGCCTTGGCAACTTAGCCAGACCTTGTTTCAAAATAAAAAAAGAACTGGGGAGTAGCTCAGAGGTAGAATGTCTCTAGGTTCAATCCCCAGAACATATATATAAAATCCAGCTCCTGGTCCTCACACTAAACCAGTTGATCAATACCTCTTGGCAGAAGACCCAGGCATGGAGAATTTTTAAAAGCTTCCCCAGGGATTGCACTGAGCAGCCGGATAGAGAATGCAGCGAGTTGAGCTTCTCTCTTGGATGAACTAGGAAAGTGAGGCCGGGAAACATCCTTTGTCCAAGGTCACACAATTAGGAAGGGGCAAAGGTCAGGAGCTAGAGCGGTCTTCTTTCTGTACAACCCAGTCCTCTTGTAGATAATGATACCAATTAGCTACCTTCCGGCCACTCCGCTGGGCCTGGTCGACGGCCCGCGCTCTGTTCGCGGTGTGGAGCCCAGGCTCTTTCGGTGCCTCCTCCGGCTACATTCTCCTGACCCCTGAGCTGCTCTTTCCTGTCGGCCTTTGGCTTCCATTCGCAGATTTGGCCTGTGGGCTGGCCTCACGCTCCCTCAATTCTGCTTCAGCAGTCTGCTCTGGACCTGGCGCGCTTACCTGGGCCAGGAGCCCTGCAACCTCCAGGAGGGGCTGACACTGCTTTCTTGAAGACCCACGCCTCAGCCAACAGACCTGTCCAGGAACAACTAGCCTGAGCTGAGCAGGGGGGTGAGAGGAACGCGTGTGTCCTTCCAACAGCATGAAGTAAAGCCTTGGAAAGACCCTGACGACAACCCAGCATAGAAGGAAAGGAGGACAAGGGAGCCCCGTGGGGTGTGCCTGCAATCCCAGCATGTGGGAGGCTGGGACAGGAGGATCACAGGGTTGAGGCCATCCTGGGAGATTTAGTGAGGCCCTTGGCAACTTAGTGAGACTGTTCCAAAATAAAAAATAAAACAGGGATGGGGTGTAGCTCAGAGGCAGAATTCCCCTGGGTTCAATCTCTAGTACCAAAAAAAATACAAAAATAAAAAAGAAAGAACAGTGAGAACAACCCCCCTCCCCAATCAGAGTCACCACCTGGACTCTGGGTCCCTCCCAGTGACACTGGCATTCTCAGCTTGGGCCCTCATGGTATGGCACGTCTTTGTGACTCCTCCTGCCCCCTTTGGAGTGGTTAGGTTTGGTGTGGCTCCACGCCATCACCTATTTTCTCTGGGCCCTTAGGTGGTTAAACTTGGAAACAGACGTCAGTTGGCGGTCGGTTGTCTGTAACCCCGGCTTCTCTGCAAACCCACATGTGCCCCATTCCGGAGCCGCTGAATCAGAGTTCCTGGGGGAGGGCTCCGGGAATTTGTATTTCTCAAATGCTCCCCAGGTGAGCAGGCCACACAGGTAGGTCTGGGAAATGCTGCCTGACATTGTAAGTTTAGGAGAGTTTCCCACCGTTCAAACACTTCTTGCTGCTGTTTCTGCCCGGTTCCCGGCACCTGGCCAGGTGCTTATGCTCCAGCTTGCCTGACTCCGCAGTCATGAGTACCTGCACGCCCACCTCGTGCTCTCTCAGGCTGCTGGGGTGCAGCTGCTCGAGATCACCACACCCTTCCTCGGTGCCTACTGGTGCTTACTTATGGGTTTAGGTAGGCTATTATGTTGTTATTACATGTACTTGGAAAGCTGAGACAGGAGGATCACAGGTATGAGGCCAGCCTCAGCAACTAAGCAGACCTTGTATCAAAATTTTAAAAAAGAATTTTTTTTTGTATTGGGGATAGAACTCAGCCATTCTACCTTTGAGCTACACCTCCAGTCCTATTTTATTTTTTATTTGGAAACAGGGAACCACTACATTGCTGAGAGCCTCAGTAAGTTGCTGAGGCTGGCTTCAAATCTGAGATCTTCCTGTCTCAGCCTCCCAAGTACCGGAATTATAGGCATGCATTGCCATGCCCAGTATGAGGGGGAAAAAAATTAAAGGCTTGAGGGTGTACCTTAGAGGTAGAACACCCACTAGGTTCAGTCCCAAGTACTGCACATTTGTACACATGTTCGCGCACACACACACACAAATAAGGAACAAATAATATAATATCTAATTGCTGGAGTATAGCTCAGTGGTAGAACACTTGCCTAGCATGCATGAGGCCCCTAGGCTCAATCCCCAGCAACTACAAAAGATAGTAATGATAATATTTAAAGTATACATCCTTTATTTATTTATTTTTATGTGGTACTGGGGATTGAACTCAGGGGCATTCTACCTTCGAGCTATACCCCCAGCCCTATTTTTTTTTTATTCTTTATTTTGAAACCGAGTCTCACTAATTTGCAGAGTGCCTCACTAGGTTGCTGAGGCTGGCCGCGAACCCGGATCCTCTGGTCTCAGCCTCCTGAATGCTGGGATTACAAGCGTGCGTCACCACGCCCAACTTTATACATCCTTTAAAAATGGTCAAATTAGAGCCGGGTGTGGTGGCGCACGCTTGTAATCCCAGCGTTTGGGAGGCTGAGACCAGAGGATCCGGGTTCACGGCCAGCCTCAGCTACCTAGTGAGGCACTCCGCAACTTAGTGAGACCCGGTTTCAAAATAAAGAATAAAAAATAGGGCTGGGGGTATGGCTCAGAGGTAGAATGCCCCTGAGTTCAATCCCTAGTACCGCAAAAAAAAAAAAAAAGGTCAAATTATGTTACATGCATGTGCTATCATGTCACAATGAACCTTATTGCTCTGTTTTAAAAGGAACATTTGTGTGAATCTACAGTGTGAGCTACTATCCACCAGGGGGCGCCCAAGCCCCACACTTCATCTGCAAGGTGCTTGGTTCTCTGGCTGGCCACATCCCAGCTAAGGCCAACCTAGGAAGACTGTAAAGCACTTCCCCAGAAGCCCTCGGCTTTCATGTTTTGACCTCAGGAAATAATTTGATACTTATTTAAAAAACTATGCTGCTCCAATCTCTACAAATAATGAGAGTGCGTAAGCAGGGAAAGAAAGGTTGAGACTCTTGGGACAAAGTGCATCCCTCCCAGGTCACTGGATTCAGTAAGTTTTAAAATGAAAAAGTTATCAGCCAGGCATTCTGGGGCACGCCTGTAATCTCAGTGCTTGGGAGGCTGAGACAGAAGGATCTCAGGGTCGAGACTAGCCTCAGCAACTTCCTTCCTTTCTTTCCTGCCTTCTTGCCTTTCTTTCTTTCTTATACTTTTATTGGTGCATTGTAGTCTCATGCACATAGCATTTGGCGGGTTTCCCCGGCTCCCTCCCCTTTCCATCCCTCTTCCCCGTACAGGATACTGAGATTGACACTGGTGTTCTCACATATGTACAGAATGTCTTTGGAAGTGTTTCCTTCGTTGAGCTTCCCTCCCCCTCCTTTCCCCTACACCACCTCCCTGGCTCCACTGGGGTTTCTCCTCCATTATCTGAAGTCCCTCTGGTATACTGATTACTCCCTACCTTCCACATATGAGAGAAAACATATGATCCTTGGGACTGCAGGTGTAGCTCAGAGGTAGAACACACCCCTGTGTTCAATCCCCAGTAACACACACACACACACACACACACACACACACACACACACACACACAAAGTTTTAGAGAAAATGTTATGAGAGATTATGTAAGGGCAGTGAGAATTTCAAACTTGGGCCCCAAAACTGCAGCCTCTGGCTCTTACAAACACTCGGCCCTCACCGATCCCCTGCAAAGCATGTCTGTGAGCAGCAGCAGGCTCTGAGAGTTTGAAAGTCTAGCTTTGTTGCTAGCCATAGAAGCAGACAGACCTCGGCATGAATGGCCTCTGAGGGGGCCTCTGAGGAGAGGAGAGGAGAGGAGAGGAGAGGAGAGGAAAGGAGAGGAAAGGAGAGGAAAGGAGAGGAGAGGAAAGGAGAGGAGAGGAAAGGAGAGGAGAGGGTGCAAATCTTGCTGAGCAAAGGCAGAAGGGCAGGGCCCACACACATTCAGAATGCAAGATGCGTGTTCCCAGTCAACTGGTGTGCTCTCACCATGGGCTCCCAGCTCCTTCCTCTTCCTCTCTTGTTTGACCCCTGACCACAGGGTCAGAGGGCTCTCTGAGATGGGAAACTGGAGAGCCCTGGCTCTTTTCAGCCCTTTTCCCTACAATGGTTCCTCACTAAGCAACAGTCACCAGGGTGATTGAGAGCGGCTCTGCCCCAGGCTCCCTCCTGCCACAAAGTGCCAAAGTGCCACCTCAACACAGGCAGAGCAAGGGGACTAGCCAATAACAAACTGGAAACCCCAAACCAGCAGCAAACCTTTTCTCTTTATTGGTTCATTTTCAGTGGGGTTTGTTATGGCAACAGAAAACTGACTAACACACACACAGACAGAGGAGGTTTAATGAGATATCATTGAGAAATTAGGCTGAACCGGGTCTCCCTAAAGTTGGATTCATTCTGCCTTCCCACACGGCTAACTCCTTGCTTCCTCTCAGCTCCCCCTGTCTCCACAGCCCTCACTTTACACGTGCAGGCTCCTCTGGGCGTGCACAGCACCGAGGAAATGAGCTCTGGTCAACTGTGAAGCCCGTGGAGCAAAGAAAGGATGGCCATGGAGTCAGTCTCATAAGTAAATATGACAAGTCCCAACTTCCAGCGTTCTCTCTTCTGTAGAAATGAGGAGGTGACCTGATGGACTTGAGGGGACACAGAATGTACTGACATTTGGTCAGTTTGTAGCTTGGAGGTGTAGCTTGGAGGTAGAAGGCCCCTGTGTTCAATCCCCAGTACCAAAAACCAACACAACATAGGAGAACTGTTAGATGGGGAAGGCTGCTGGAGAGATGGCGTGTGAGCCCCACGTCCAAAGGGTAGAGGAATAATGTGATGGGAACTTTTCGCTAATTTCCATGATAATTTTATGTGTTGGTTATTTATTGTTTGTTACACCTTATGAAAGGCAGGCTGTTTTCTCCTTTACACAGATCTCTAACCATTACACACACACACACACACACACACACACACACACGCACACACCCCTTTCCAAAGCTGCCTGGCTTTGTTCTTTCTCTATCACCCTGCATCTCTCTGAGAGAAAGTGAATTAATAAGTCAGGAGTTAGGACCCAGAGATATGTTTTAGGCTTACAGGATGTGACAGCTGGCTCAAGTCGATGAAGTGCACTTTGAGAAGCCTTCTCTGAAGTGAGGTGTCTCCAGACTGTTTCCTCTGATTGCAGGTGGTTACTATCCCCTCGGGTTCCACTTGGACTTTAAACCACAGCATTTTCTCTTCCAAGCTCCAGTGGAAAGCCTCTGTGGTTAAAAAGGAAGAAATTCTTTCTCAACAGACACCATGATGCTTACAGCTCTTCTGGTACCTCTGGTCCTCCAGGTCATTGCCTCAGGTAAGCTCAAATTAAACTGTTAAAACTGTGCTATAGAGCTGGTTAAAAAAAGAAAGAAGCAAAACCAGTGTTGATCATGTTAGAACTGTAAAAGCTCACACGTGGATATATCTTTACATAACCTTTAAATGTGGCTCCAATGGGTAATTCTATGAAATCTGCATATTGTTAAAGAAACCACATCTATGAATTCCATTGGTTTATGTTTGGGTTATTTATTGTGTGTTACTCCTTTTGAATCATGATAAACTTGGCAGAGAAAATGTTACTGGATATACTCAGAGGATTGTTAAAATATTTGACATAAAAATTTGCAATATCAACATTTTAGTACCATATCTTCTAATAATTACTACATTTGCACATAGGTATTTAATTTTATCCAGTATATCCTGTATACCTATATACCTATTCTGATACATTTTTATATGTAGGAGGATTTAGTATTCTTGTATATCACAATTAAATGAAGATAAATATTGAATGTTTATAAGTATGTATGTGTTATGTGACTGTTACCCAGCTCGAAATAGAGGAATTATTGATGAGGAAAGAGGATAAAAAAAATGTGAGAGAGAGAAAGGGAGAAAGAAAAAAAAAGATGAGAAAGAGAAAGGGAGAAAGAAAGAGAGAGAGACAGAGAGAGAGAGAGAGAGAGAGAGAGAGAGAGAGAGAGAGAGAGAATAAAATGAGAAATACGGGAAAAAAGAAAAGAATAAGAACCTCCTGAGAAGTTTAGGAACTGGTCCAGCTGGGCCTTACTAGTTTCCTGGGGTTTGCAATTATCTCACTTTTATGTAAACCAAAGAACAGAAAACTCTTCTCATCAAGTCAGAAACCATCTAAAGCCAAGAGTCAGATGGTAAATAAAGTGTTGTTCCATTAGCAATCTGAATTTCTCTCTCAGTAGTATTTTTTTTTTTTTGTACTGGGATTAAATAGGGGCATTCTACCTCCAAGCTATATCCTCATCCCTTTTTATGTTTTATTTTGAAACAGGGTCTTGCTATGTTGCTGAGGCTGGCCTTGAACCTGTGATCCTCCTGCCTCAGCCTCCCAAGTACTAGGATTACAGGTTTGCATCATCATGCCTGGCTTCTCAGTAGTATTTTTGTTACATTCCATTATCAAAATTTTCAGATGGAGAACTGGAAGTACTGAGGCAGATTTGTCAAAGTCCAGAAATAAATAAATCCTCGACTTAAAAGTCAT
>PVLC010015641.1:11416-37063 GCA_004027655.1 Graphiurus murinus
AAAAAAAAAAAAAAAAAAAAAAAAAAAAAAAAAGTCATAGATAGGGCTGTGAGGCACACCTGAACACCAATCTTCAAAAACAGCCTTTCTTGCCAGGCGTGGTGGCACACGCTTGTAATCCCAGCATTTGGGAGGCTGAGACCAGAGGATCAGTGTTCGTGGCCAGCCTCAGCTACCTAGTGAGGCACTCCACAACTTAGTGAGATCCTGTTTCAAAATAAAGAATAAAAAATAGGACTGGGGGTGTAGCTTGGAGGTAGAATGCCTCTAAGTTTGATCCCCAGTACCACAATAATAATAATAATAATAATAATAATAATAATAACAACAACAACAACAACAACAACAACAACAACAACAACAACCAATGTCTCCATGGTTTAGCAAACAGTGTGCAAGTGTCTGAAGTTTTTCTGCCTTGATTATCAGAGTATTCTATTTTCTAGGAAAGAATCGGTCTTACGGTGCTTTCCCCAGGAAAACCATCTCACTAGCTAGCAAGGGTAATTAGCACAAACGGCCTTGGTTCATCTGCATGTCATCCTCTGCACAATAACGATTTCATAAGAAAATCAGAATTGGAGGAGAGTGTGGGTCTGGTCTCCATGGTGCGAGCTGCAAGGGTGTGGAGATTTGTCTTGAGCTCTCACAAACCTGTGAGATCTCACATTTGTGACTATTTCTAGATCCAGTGGAGTCTATTTATATTTTTAGATGTGTATCACCTTTCCCTAAGTTCATTAACTTTTCTACTTATTATAAAGAAAATAGTCTATTTTAGCTGGGTGTGGTGGTGCATGCTTGTAATACCAGTATGTAAGAGGCTGAAACAGGAGGATCGTAGGTTCATGGCCAGCCTCAGCAACTTATGAAGCCCTCCGTAACTTAGTGAAATCCTGTTTCCAAAGAAAAAATAAAATGCCTCTGGGTTCAGTCCTCAGTACCTCTCTCTCTCTCTCTCTCTCTCTCTCTCTCTCTCTCTCTCTCTCTCTCTCACACACACACACACACACACACACACACACACAGTCTCTTTTAATTACACAAAACTGCTCTTTTCAAATTATAAGGGGAAGCACACCTATAATCCCAGTACTTGGGAGGCTGAGACAGGAGGATCACTGGTTTGAGACCAGCCTCAGCAACTTAGCAAGACTCTCAGCAACTTAGCAAAAGCCTGTTTCAAATAAAAAAAAATAGAAAGGGCTGCAGATGTAGCTCAAAGGTAGAATGCCCCCTGGATTCAATCTCCAGTACTGAAGGGAAAGAAAATTATAAGGGGAAACCCTTTAATTATTATATTTCTGGCTTTAGTGAAAAGAACAGCTACGCGTGACTTCCTGGTGTCCTTTACTGATTCTCATTTCATGCATGTGTGTCTGTGACAGGAAGCAGGAGCCCCATCTGCCCATCCTCTCCTCAGTCTCATCGCTTGATAATATCTGTATGTTCATTCAGTAAATACTTACTGAGTGCCTACTGTATCTTGGGACTAGTTTTAGGATGTAGGAACACAAGAGGAAATAAAAGAAAGTCACTTTAATAAGCTCTCACGTTGTCAAGAATACACTAAATATTTATCATTTGACTTCACCCTGAGGACTGGCTCCATGTGTTGATAGAAGAGGCTACCGTATTTGTGGTACGCTTTCTTAAAAAATTTGGACAAGAAGTCGAGCATAGTGGTGCACGCTTGTAATCCCAGTACTTGGGAGGCTGAGACAGGAGGATCACAGGTTCGTGGCCAGCCTCAGCTACTTAGTGAAGTCCTCCACAACTTAGTGAGACCCTGTTTCAAAAATAAAGAATAAAATATAGTACTGGGGGTGTGGCTTGGAGGTAGAATGCCCTTGAGTTCAATCCCCAGTACTGGAAAAAAAATGTGGACAAGGTAGTGGTAATGAAAAGCAAAAGCAAAATATACCAAGAAATGCCAGAACAAAAATGTGCAATTCTCAGTCATACTTGCTGAAGTTTGAACTTCTTCAACTATTTCTTTTCTTCCTGGCTGAAGAGAAATCATGGTGTCACTTTCAATAAAACCATGAAGAACCCTGGGAGGTTTCACCTGTCTTGTCAATGATTTACATTTTGGTGTGAGTGAGTTGACCAACATTTTGCTGAAAGTGGATGTCAGTACAGAGGTAAAAAGGGGGCAGGGAGACTGAGAGCCCGAGGAAAAAAAATTGAGCAGGAATAAAAGGACCGGAAGGTCAAGCCTTAGGTTTCAAATGAAAAGTTATTTTTCTCAAGCTATATTGGGCATCTCACCTTGATGCTGGTGATCCTACTCACTGGGTTTTGTTTGACTTGGTTTTGGTGCTGGGAATTGAACCCAGGGGCATTCTATCTCTGAACTACTCTCCCAGCCCTTTTTATTTTTTGTTTTGAAACAAGGTCTTGCTAAGTTGCCAAGGCTGTCCTTGAACCTGTGATCCTCCTGTCTCAGCCTCGAAAGCACTAGGATTACAGGTGTGCATGGCCATGCCTGGTTGTTGGCTGAATTCTTGTTGTCAGGAGTGACAGATATGGCAAGGCTGTGAGGGATAGTGTGGTTTAATTTGAAGCAGGAACACTTCCTCCTAGGAAACATTGTAGTCCACCTCCAGCAATGTGACTACAGAGCCGTGTCCACCAAAGAGGTCCACAGGCAAAATACCTGTGTTAGATACAGGTACAGCAAAGAGAGGTTTGAGCAGGACTATATGATGCCACCACTGTCTCAGAGTGTCCTCCTAAGACCAAACAAATGACATTTGTGACTTGGTTTTAGAATATCACGCTTCCAGGCAGTAGAGTGTTTTAAACAACCATACATTAGCCAGCTTTCCACCACGAACAAAATATCTGAAATAATCAACTTATAAAAAGAAAAGGGCCACGCGTGGTGGTGTACACTTATAATCCCAGTACTTGGGAGACTGAGACCGGAGGATTCGGGTTCACAACCAGCCTCAGCTACTACTTAGTGAGGCTCTCCACAACTTAGTGAGACCCTGTTTAGAAAATAAAGAAAAAAAAAATAAGACTGGTGGTGTAGCTCGGAGGCAGAATGCCCCTGGGTTCAATCCCCAGTGCCGAAAAAAAAAAAAAAGGTATGGTGGCGCATGCCTGTAATTCAAGTACTTGGGAGGCTGAGACAGTAGGATTACAGTTTCAAGAACAATCTCAGCAACTTATCGAGACTTTCAACAACCTAGTGAGACCCTGTTTGAAAATAAAAAATAAAAAGGGCTGGGGGTGTAGCTTGGAGGTACAATGCCCCTAGGTTCAATCCCTAGTACCACAAGAAAAAAAAAAAAAAGGAGAGAGAGAAAGTTTATTGTGGCTCACAATTCTGGAGGTGCCAGTGCCTGATTAACTGGCCCTGTTGCTTTGGACTTGAGTTGAGGCATCACCTCACAGCAGGCATGCGTGGGTGGAGGAAGACCCCTTACATCATGAGCCACGGAGCAAAAGGGAAGCTGGAACCAGGATCCCATAATTCCCTTCAGACCACGCCCCCAATGACCTAACTGCCTCCAATGAGGCCCCACCTCTTAAAGGACCCACCACCTCCCATAGCACCCCCCGGTGACCATGTCTTCAACACATGGGCTCATAGTAATAAAGGTTGGGTAGTTAGATAAGCAGGAGCACCAGGAGGCACGCTGCTGGAACTCCCCAGGGGACTCCCCACCACGGCACAAGCCCTGGGAAATGTTGCTAAATATTCCCTTGCGGCTTCCCACCCCTTGAGGACTCTCCACCTTCTCCCATCGCCTCAGACAGACCCCAAAACAAAAACTTCCACAAAACCTTCCACACTCTGGGTCTACCCCAGAACCACCCCTAAGTAGACAGTTCCTCCTCTGAACCCACTCAGAGGTGGTTAACTTGGGGTTAAAACTTATGTTTCTTTTTTTTTTTTTTTTTTTTTGCGGTACTGGGGATAGAACCCAGGGGCATTCTACCTCTGAACTATATCCCCAGCCCTATTTTTATTCTTTTATTATTATTTTTTTTTTTTTTGCGGTACTGGGGATTGAACTCGGGGCATTCTACCTCCAAGCTACACCCCCAGCCCTAGTTTTTATTCTTTATTTTGAAACCGAGTCTCACTAAGTTGCGGAATGCCTCACTAGGTAGCTGAGGCTGTCCGTGAACCCGGATCCTCCGGTCTCAGCCTCCCAAATGCTAGGATTACAAGTGTGTGCCACCACGCCCGGCTAAAACTTATGTTTCTAAGAATGAGAACTTCCTCATACTTGGGAGGCTGACACAGGAGAATTGCAGATTGGAGCCAGTGTCAGCAACTTAGTGAGACCCTGTTTAAATAAAAATTAAAAAGGCTGGGGGGTGTAGCTCAGAGCTAAAAAGCCTCTTTTGGTTCACCCCCCCCCCCAAAAAAAAGAACTAGATTCTGGGGCTCCACTCATGGGCCCTCCACTCTCTGTGGTAACAATGATGACTACATGTCCATAGAATTGAATTGAGGAAACAATTTTTTATATATATATAGTTCTGGGAATTGAACCCAGAGGCATTCTACTGCTGAGCTACACCCCAAGCCTGATTTTTTTTTCCTTTCTTCTTATTAGGAAACAGGGTCTTGCTAGGTTGCTGAAAGCCTTGCTAAGTTGTCAAGGTTGGCTTTGAATCTGTGATCCTCCTGTCTCAGCCTCCCGAGTACTTGGATTACAAGCGTGTGCCATCACACCTAGCTACAGAGACAATCTTTATGTGGTGATGAGACCAGTGGAGGGGACAGTCATTTGTTCCCCTCAACTCCCAGACAATCACCGGCTGGTGGGAGGTCACTGACCTCGTAGTCAGAAGGTCACACCTGCGGCACCTCGTTGGGTGAGGCTGGCAGTCACTTCCTCTCTCAGGACCACAGTATCCTCACCTGTAAATAGGGGCGTGGCCGGCCCCTGAGGTCCTTTTCAGCTTCGCTTTGCTTCTTTATCATTTCACTTTTCCTCCCTCCTGCACTGAGGCTGAAACTGAGAAATCCAAGCTCCCCAAAGACACCCGTCCCCAGTGGGCAGCCCTGTTCTGAGAGCGCTAGGATTGAACCCAGGGTTATTCTACCGCTGACCTACACCTCCAGCTGAACTAAGTTGCTGAGGCTGGCCTCAAAACGTGCGATCCTCCTGTCCCAGCCTCCCATGTACTGGGACTATAGGCATGCGCCACCGCACCCCAGGCTTCCTTTTCTATTTTTAAAAGCTCTGGCTGCTGTGAAAAGTAGACTGTAAAGAGAGATAGAGCAGAAATAATGGGAAGCAGGACAGGAATCAAGAGAAGCCGCGGAGCTTGTGATTAGGGTGGGAGCGGTGGAGAAGTCAGGAACCGATCAGAGTAAAATTACGTTCTGAAGGACATTAAGAGCGAGTGTGGGGCAGGCGAGAGGGAGCGGAGGTGCGGGTCACTGAGAATCGCCGCCAAGCAAGCCAGTCCTCTCCCTCGGGCGGGCGGGCGCTCTGGAGCATTCCAGGAAGACTTGAGGGCTCCGTTCTTTACTGATTGATGTCCTGGCAGTGGCCCAGCTGCTCCGTAATGCAATCCTGTTACTAACGATTACTTTTGAAATAAATAAGCAAGTCTGCCTGTCACTCATTTGCATTTTAATATGCTTTTATTTTTTTCCCGTAATGGGGATTGAATCCAGGGGCATTCTACCTCCAAGCTACACCCCCAGCCTTTTTTAAAAAAATTTTTTTTTACAGGCTTCAAACCTGGGATCCACCTGTGTCAGTCTGTGATTACAGGCATCCATCTCTGTACCTGGCTTGACACGCTTTCTTGAGTGGAAAAGAAAAGAATGGGGGGTGGCAGAACAGGCGGACCCTCCTATTGCCACCTGTGTCTACCTACCCCTGGCCAGCCTCAGCAACTTATTGAGACCCTCAGCAACCTAGGGAGACCCTGTTTCAAATAAGAAATAAAAAGGGCTAGGGTGTAACTGGAAGGTAGAACGCCCTTGGGTTCAGTCCCCAGGACAGAGTGTATATATGTATATGTATTATTGGGAGAGAGGGTGTCTTGCATGGTCTCATTGTCCACCATGTGAGTTGCTTTAGGATATTAAAAGGTGTCAAATGTAGAAAAGAGTATTTTTAAAACAATTAGATGCTTCCCTGTTTTACACTCACTAGTGCAGCTTTGAAAAACCACAGCTCATCTCTATACTGCATTTTAAAGACATTTCCTCTACTGGAAGGTTGAAGTCTGAACTTCGGATGTTTCTGAAGCTCTCACCTGGTTGGGGGCTGATGAAGGAAGAACTTTCAAAGGAGGAAGCCAGAGAACAGGAGGGAGAACCTTGAGGCGGGTGTGTGAGTGCATGAAAAGCGGCCAAAGCCTGCCCTCCCCAGGGCACTCAGCCCACTGTATACAATGAGCACCTTGGGAGGCTGAGGTGGTAGAGGACCGCAGATTTGAGGCCAGTCTCAGAAACTCGGCGAGACCCTGTTTCAAAGTAAAAAATAAAATAGGTTGGGCTGTAGCTCAGTGGTAGAATGTCCCTGGGTTCAATCCCCAGGACAAAAAAGGAGGGGGAAAACTAGAAAGAAAGAAGCAGAGGCAGATTTAGGCCACAGGATGCTAAAGCCACCATCTGCCTCCTGCGTTAATTTGGGTTCTCTCCTGGTTCTCACAGCTACTGAAGGAGTCAGCTCAATAGCCGAAAATGAAGACGCCCTCCTCAGACATTTATTCCAAGATTATCAGAAATGGGTTCGCCCTGTATTAAATTCTAATGACACCATAAAAGTGTATTTCGGATTGAAAATCTCTCAGCTCGTAGACGTGGTGAGTAATCTTGGGCACTGAGCTAAGAACAATAAGCACTCCTTATAACCTGTTTGTGACCTTAAGATATATTTTTCTTTCCCTGTGTCTGACATTTCAGGTTTTTTTTTGAGCATGTAAAATATATTTTATTGTTCTTTAAAAAGGGTTCAGGGAAGCCGGGCGTGGTGGCGCATGCTTGTAATCTCAGCATTCGGGAGGCTGAGACCGGAGGATCCGGGTTTGAGGCCAGCCTCAGCTACTTAGTGAGGCACTCTGCAACTTAGTGAGACTCGGTTTCAAAATAAAGAATAAAAAATAGGGCTGGGGGTGTAGCTTGGAGGTAGAATGCCCCTGAGTTCAATCCCCAGTACTGCAAAAAAAAAAAAAAAAGGGTTCAGGGTTTGATTTTAAGTCAGGCTGCACACCTTTCATCAGTCTGACATTGCTCTTACCATGTTAAACTGGGTTCAGCTAGCAAAACTTCCTAAAATCTTGACATTTCCATTTTTAAAATTATTTGTGGTGAAGCTGGGCACAGTGGCATGCCTGTAATCCCAGTACTTGGGAGACTGAGACAGGAAGATTTCACATTCGAGGCCAGCCTCAGCCACTTAGTGAGACCCTCAGCAACCTAGCAAGACCTGTTTCAATAAAAAAAATAAAAAGGGCTGGAGATTTAGCTCAGAGGTAGAATGTCCCTGGCCTCAATCTTCAGTACCCAAAAAAAAAAAAAAAAAAAAATTTATGGTGAAATAAAATCTGCCCCAAGAAGCCAGGGAAGTGGCTTGAGCAAAGAGTGAGGAGTCCTGGGGTAAATCTTCGCTGTGATGTTTACTGACTGACTTCTAGGAGCAGCATCGCTGGTGGGTGGGAAGCTGGGAGAAGGGAGAACGCGGCCCAGGGCTGATTCGGCATGATGCTGCCCTCCTGCTGCCCACTGCGCCCTGGGCCAGCAGGGAGACGGGACAGTGGTGAGAGCGTCAGAGCAAGGGCCGCGCCTGTGCTCCCTGGAGACCCCCCCCTCTCCCGCTCCCCAACATTCTCTCTCAGGTTCCTGTGGGCTCAACCTTCTGCCGTGAGTATGCTCTTGGGGAAATGAGTGAGCTCCAACTCCCCCATGCAGCTAACGGTCCTGCCGTGGCCCCCACCCCTCCCGCTCGCCCAAGCCCTCCCCAGCCGGCTCAGACCCCAGGATTCCTTCTAGAAAATTAGGCAAAGCTTGTCTTCAGTCTAGCTGGTATTTCCTTCTCCTTTGCACAGGTGAAGTGCCTTCTGGGTTATGTAATTTTATATAAATGTTGCCACAATGAACAACTGATTGTTTTAATACTTATTTTTCACTTTAAGCAAAACATACATAATATGTCAGGACCACATGCCATTTCAGAGGGGTTTTTTTGCGGTACTGGGGATTGAACTCAGGGACATTCTACCTCCGAGCTATACCCCCAGACCTATTTTTTATTCTTTATTTTGAAACAGGGTCTCACTAAGTTGCGGAGTGCCTCACTAGGTAGCTGAGGCTGGCCGCGAACCTGGATCCTCCGGTCTCAGCCTCCCGAATGTTGGGATTACAAGCGTGCACCACCACGCCCGGCTCTCTTTTGCACTTCTGAACACCTCCACAGCAAGACTCAGAGAGTTCTTTCTAATGAAAAGCCAAAGAAAACCAACTTCCATTTTAATCCACAATATCTTTTTTTTTATCATCATCTTTCTAGGATGAAAAGAATCAACTGATGACAACAAATGTGTGGCTCAAACAGGTAAATTTCAGGCCAGTGTCTGTCAGTCCAGTCACTGAAATTCTTTTCTGTTTACACAACCTTCCATCTGAAAAAATACTATTTTAAAAAAGTAAGCCGGGCGTGGTGGTGCGCTTGTAATCACAGTACTTGGGAGGCTGAGACCAGAGGATCTGGGTTTATGGTCAGCCTCAGTTACCTAATGAGGCATTCCACAACTTAGTGAGACCCTGTTTCAAAATAAAAAATAAAAAATAGGGCTGGGGGTATAGCTCAGAGGTAGAATGCCCCTGAGTTCAATTCCCAGTATTGAAAAAAAAAAAAAAAAAGTATATCGAAGCAGGAGGGTGTGATGGTACACACATAATCCTAGTACTTGGGAGTCTGAGACCGGAGGTTCACAGGTTTGAGGCCAACCTCAGCAACTTAATGAGACCCTTAGCAACTTAGTGAGACCCTGCCTCAAAATAAAGGCTGGGAATGTAGCTCATGGTAGAGTGCCCCTGGATTCAATACTCATTACAAAAAAAAAAAAAAAAAAAAGCATATGGAGTTCCTCAGGGAGAGATCTGGGAAGAGCTGGAAAGGGACTGTTCTTAGTTTATTTTAGCAGCACTGGAGAGGAGCCCAGGAAGCTCCTGGCGACAGGGCTCACCGCTCCATGGGGACTGGGCTCCGGGAGGGTGACTCTGACCAGGAAGCCTGGATGTGGGCCCTGGGCTCCATGGAGAAAAAAAAGAGACTCCAAGCAGAGCTTCCCGCATCCAAGGTACTGCAACTGGATACCAAACTCGATGACATCAGAGCCACCCGGGGGAAGAGTCACCCCCACCTTCTCTTGTCGTTCCCTAGAAAGAGCTGACCCCAAACGAAGGAATAACGGAGGGCTGCCCAGCAGGAACTTCTGAACTAAATGAAGCCCCAAACAAATACTGAATACAGGGGATTTTCCCAACAAAACTTAAAATGCATTTTGAGCAATTTTCAGCTTTCTTCTTTTCCTTCTTCTTGTACTGGGAATTGAACCCAGGGGTGCTCTACCACTGAAATGGAGTCTCGATAAGTTGCTGAGGGTTTCACTAAGTTGCTGAGGCTGGCCTCGAGTTATTGAGAATTATTACACTTTTTACTATTTTCTCTTCCTCTAAATCTTTAATTGATCGGTATGTTAGCAATCCTCGTGCCTTAGCCTCCCACATGCAGGAGTGTGCAGGTGTGTGCCACTGCACCCAGCTCTGCTTTCTTCTTAGATTCTTTTTTTTTTTCATGGTGCTGAAGATTGAACTCAGGAGCATTCTACCTCCGAGCTATACCCCCAGTCCTATTTTTTATTCTTTATTTTGAAACAGGGTCTCACTAAGTTGCAGAGGGCCTCACTAGGTAGCTGAGGCTGGCCAGGAACCCGGATCCTCTCGTCTCAGCCTCCCAAATGCTGGGATTACAAGCGTGTGCCACCACACCCGGCTCTTCTTAGATTCTTTAGCTGCCACCTGTTTTTCAAAACCAGAGAATTCTGTTCAGAGAAATTTGTTTTGGAGTTGTCAGTAAATAATTATATTTCAAAACCCAAATTTGCATATGTTATATGAAAGGAGAAAATATTGACATTTGCTAGACCAGAGTTTGGTTTAATTGTATAGCTTTTGGGTTTTTTTCTTAGCAATTATTTTCTCTTTTAAGAACATCCAGACATTGCCTAATATGCCTGTAGATTTAAAATATTCTTCATGGGGATATCGTAATATCTCACTTAATTCTAACATACGTATGAAATGTTTTTCATTTGTTTATATTGACATAAGTTAGTTACCTATTCAGGTTTTGTAAACATTGGTTCTTTCTGCTACTGATTTAAAAAGAACAATGGATAAAAGAAGTTGGGGGGATTCCCTAAGCATCATCAAATTTCTCTCACCTGAAAACTTTAATCAGAGTTAGAAAATTATTATGCTTTTAGCTGGGAGTGGTGGTGCCCTCCTGTAATCCCAGTACTTGGGAGGCTGAGACAGGAGGATCCCAGGTTAGAGGACAGCCTCAGCAACTTAGTGAGACCCTGTCTCAAAATAAAAATAAAATAGGATTGGGGTTATAGTCGGAGGTAGAATGCCCCTGGATTCTAACCCAGTATCACCAAAAAAAGATACCCAAGAGAAAATACTAACCTGGGAATGTACATATAAAATACAGTGTAAATCGTATATCTGGCTATATACCTACCTCATTCCATATATAATAAGGTCTGGCCGTGATATGAAATGACAGTAAGGCACAGAGAAAGTCAGAAAAACTCCAAGAGGAAGCCCTGGGTCTTTCAGGACAAACAGAAGTTTTTCAAACCAAGAGTACGTGACCCGCTTGGAAGGAAACCATGTTCCATGGCAGCTTACACGACTGACATACTGGGGCCGGAGGGTGCGGGGGTTCGTTTGTTTTGTACCTAATTGTTTTAGTTAGCTTTCCCGCCACAGTGACCAAAATCCCAGACGAGAACAACTTAGACGAGGACAATTTACTGGGGGCTCGCGGTTTCAGAGGTTGAGTCCAAAGGGCCGATTCTGAAGCATAAATGGCAGCTACGGCCACTGGGACCTGATCTCACATGGGGAGGGGCGTGTATGGTCCCCAAGGCCACACCCGTTGACCCACCTCCAGCCACACCCTACCGCCCTTCACGTTATTAAAGATGTACCCTCTGGTGAGATCCGAACCCTCCTGTGAACACTCTTGCGTTGCCAGTACAGCAGCTCCTCCAGGACGCCTTCTGCATCTACTCCACAGCACGAGTTCTCCTGTCTGGTCCTCTGCTCCCACCGCTCTTCTCTGGTAGATACAGACATTCCTTTTCTATTCTTTCAACCAAAGACCTTTATAAAGCACAAGTCTAGTGACATCCATCCAGAGAAAGTCTACGTGGAGCTATTTTTATCTTATCGATTTTTATTTTTCAGACTATTTTGTTTTCCTTCTTTGCACTTCCAGAGAGTAATCAAACACCTATAAACTATAAATATATTAACATTGACTAATGACAAAGGACTTAGTGCCCTAACCCCTCCCCCACCCATGCTACATCATCATTTATCATCATGTTCAAGGTTAGGAGAACTGTCTGCCCTCTGAGCACCTTAAAGGAAATGAGAACAAGCTGGCATGGTGGTGCATACCTGTAACCCTGGTACTTGGGAGGCTGAGACAGGAGGATCACAGGTTCAAGGCCAGCTTCAGCAACTTAGTGACACCCTATTTCAAAATAAAACGAGGCTAGGAGTGTAGATCAGAGGTAGAATGTCCCTGGGTTCAATCCCAGTATCAATGAAAAAAAAAAGGAAGAAAAAGAAAAAAGGAAATAGAGAAACCACCCTTTTTTCTAATGACGCCAGGGAGGACCATTCGCCTGGATGTTGTTGTATATAAATAATCACTATGACAATGAATGCCAACATTACTCCCTGAGTACCTACTGTGTGCCAGGGATTGTGCCAGGCGCTGAGCTAGGCAGCACTGAGTATGGACACCAATAGGGTAGTAAGAATCTCAGTGCCCGGGCCTTCTCTCCTCCCCCTGACAATCCTAAGGAAATGAAACCGCCAGAATCTCTGGCCAGGCCAGCATCCTGCGCCAGCAGTGTTTCTCCAACCGCTCTCTGTTTTATTTTAATTTTTATTCATTTATTTATTTATTTATTTATTGCGGTACTGTGGGTTGAACCCAGGGGGCATTCTACCTCTGAGCTACACTCCCAGTCTTATTTTTTATTCTTTATTTTGAAACAGGGTCTCACTAAGTTGCTGAGGGTCTCACTGAGTAGCTGAGGCTGGCTGTGAACCCACATCTTCCTATCTCAGACTCTCAAGTACTGGGATTACAAGCGTGCACCACCATGCTCGGCTTTGGTCTCTGTTTTAGACCAGCCCAAAGCTCAGCAAACTTGGGGAAGCTGGCTGTGTGTCACCGCTGGAGCTGGCCTTTGAGCAGTAGCCAGAAGCATAGCTGCTGGGGAAAGCTCAGGCTAGAGTTAAAGGTCTAGGCGAGCTCCACAAAGGCCTGGCATCCACACCCTGGAACGACACTTGTGAGTCCATGGACTTCTCTCCAGCCTTTTCCAGGCATCTTGATTTCCTGCCTTCTCTACAGCCTCACTCCGAGCTTAGCAAAGGAGGTCAGTGTGGATGTCTTATTTAAGAGGATAAGAACTGCATCAGGGCCAAAAGGCCTAGTGTATAAATCTGGGCAAGTCATTTCACCTCTCTGACCCTCGGTCTCTTCATCAATAAAACAGGGACAATGCCAAGCTCCCAGTGTCCAGGGGTTAAAGGAGACAGGTAATGTGTGTGAATGTGTCTAGTTTAATACATGTCTCTTCCCGTGCCTCTTTTGTAGGCTTTTTCATCCTTAACTTCTTGGCTTTAACAACTTAAACTTAATGGGAATATGAAACATATAATAAATATGTCATGCAGCTGTCTTCAGAGTTAAAAGGAATCAACATCAATTTGGGTTTTGGAATTACATTTTTGGCTGGGCATGGTGGCACATGTCACTACTTAGGAGGCTGAGACAGGAGAATCACAGGTTCAAGGCCAGACTCAGCAACTTAGTGAGAGCCTATTTCAAAATAAAAAATAAAATAGGGATATAGCTAAGAAGTAGAACACCTGGGTTCAATCCCCAGTACCAAAAAAAAAAAAGAATTACATTATTGATTATTGACTAATGTAACTAAAGATCTCTGGGATGTCCCAGAGTCTGCAAATCAAGAAAGTAGCCAGGAAGCTGGGCATGGTGATGAATGTGTAATTCCAGGAGACTGACACAGGATGATTGCAGGTTCAAGGCCAGCCTCAGCAATTTAGTGAAAGCCTCAGCAGCTTAGCAGCTTAGACACTGTTTCAAAATTAAAAGGGCTTGGGGGATGTAACTTAGACATAGAATGCCCTTGGGTTCAATCTCCAGTACCCCCCCCCCAATTTTTTTTTCTTCAATAATAAATGAGTCATGGCCGGGCGTGGTGGCGCACGCTTGTAATCCCAGCATTCGGGAGGCTGAGACCGGAGGATCTGGGTTCGTGGCCAGCCTCAGCTACCTAGTGAGGCACTCCACAACTTAGTGAGACCCTGTTTCCAAATAAAGAATAAAAAATAGGACTGGGGGTGTAGCTCGGAGGTAGAATGCCACTGAGTTCAATCCCCAGTACTGCAATAAATAAATAAATAAATAAATAAATAAATAAATAAATAAATAAATAAATAAATGAGTCAGGATGGCACATGCCTGTAATCCCAGTACTTGGGAGACTGAGTCAGGATTGCAGATTCGAGGCCAGCCTCAGCAACTTAGCAAGAACTTTACCCACTTAGTGAGACCCTGTTTTAAAATAAAAAATAAGAGCTGGGAGTATAGCTGGGAGGTAGAATCTACACCCCTAAGTTCAATTCCCAGTACCAAAATAATAATAATAATGATAAATGAGTTTATTGTAAATTTTCTTTTATAAAGTTTTAATTTTTTTAACCTTTTTGACTCTTATAATAACACTTAGCTTATAACATGAACACAGTATACAAATGTACAAAAATATTTTTTTTCTAAGTCTTTATTCTATAAGCTTTTCCTCTCTCTCTCTCTATCTCTCTCTCTCTCTTTTACTTTCTAGCCTTTTTTGTTAAAAACTACGACACAGGTGCGGGGGGTATGGTTCAGTGGCAGAGCCTTTGCCCAGCTTGTGTGAGTCCTGGCACTGCAGGTGTGCGGCGCCACACTGACTCACTCACTGTCTTTCACCTCCACATCTTGCCCGACTGGAAGATCTTCAGGGACAATTAACTCAGACTTCTCTCCTATGACAGCAATGTCTTCCTTTAGAATACCTCCTCAAGGGCCTGCCTAAGGTGCTTTACAGCTGAATACACACACACACACACACACACACACACACACACACCAATCTAAAACAAATGAAAAAATATATAGTATAGTAAATATGTAACCCAGTACCAGCTATTTGTCACCATTAGCAGGTATGTACCGCACATAATTGAGTGTGTGATACTCTCATTCAACCAGAGAGCAGTACATTTATCTACTCCAGCAGCACCTATTCCATACACACTGGTGAGTAACACGTTGAGCTGCAAGGTCAATAGGCAACAGAACATTTTCAGCATTATTATGTCATATAATCAGTCTGCCACTAGGCCAAATGTTATGTGGCATGTGACTTTATTTGCTCCTTATTATTTTTTTTTTTAGGGGGAGGGTACTGGGAATTGAACCCGGTGCATTCTACCTCTGAGCTACACCCCCAGGCCAATTTTATTTTTATTTTGAAACAGGGTTTCCCTAAGTTGCTGAGACTGGCCTCAAACCTGACATCCTCTTTTCTTTTTTTTTTTTTTTTTTTTTTTTTTTTTGTGGTACTAGGGATTGAACTCAGGGGCATTCTACCTCAGAGCTACACCCCCAGCCCCTTTTTATTATTTATTTTGAAACAGAGTCTCACTGAGTTGCGGAGTGCCTCACTAGGTAGCTGAGGCTGGCCGCGAACCCGGATCCTCCGGTCTCAGCCTCCCGAATGCTGGGATTACAAGCGTGCGCCACCACGCCCGGCTTGACATCCTCTTTTCTCAACCTCCCAAGTCCTAGGATTATAGGCGTGCGCTGCCACACCTGGTTTCTCATTATCTTCTGGTTTGAGTATTAAAGGAAAAATAATTTGAGGAATTTATTTACAGTATAAAAGTCTTATGATTTCAACTTTAATAAAATTTGGTTCTGGATTGTAAGTAATAAATAGCTAGACATCTGTGAGTTTAGGTGATATATTTAGAAAAGATAATTTTAAGGGGACACAAATTTGATATGGTTTGAAATTGTACTTTTCCAAATTAAGAAGCCTCAACTTAGCCAGGTATGGTGGTACATGCTTGTAATTCGGAGGCTGAAACAGAAGGATTTTAAGGTTTGAAGCCAATCTCAGCAACTTAGTGATACCCTCAGCAACTTAGTGAGAACCTGCTTCAAAATAAAAATAAAATTGGCCTGGGGGTATAACTCAGAGGTAGAATGCCTCTGGGTCCAATCCCCAGTAGCTCCTCCACACACACACAAAGCCTAGACTTGGAATATTTACATTTCTTTGTATAGATTAACTTTGATATTTGGCTCTGATAGATCCTGGCTCTCCTGTTTCCTGTAAAAGCACAGCTCTTAAGCGGGGAACGTCTGCAGCTCAGAGCTAATGCTTGTGAAGGGCTTTGAGAATCGGGGCCAGAACATTCTACACAAACATGAGATATTATTTCTAATCTCTTAGAATAAGAAGAGAGAGACAGAAGGTTAATCTCCAGATGTGGCCAGGGCTTCCGAGAGGACAGAGAATTGGCCAGAAAAATCCCTCAGCTCCTAGAGCACAAAACAGAGGATTTGGGCTTTGCATCCTCAGCTGGCTGCTGCTGCATCTCCTGCAGACGCCTGGTCGGGTGTGCTGTTCTCATCCACAGCTGTCCCGGGCATGGGGCCACCCAGCGCTGTGGTGAGCACACAAAGGGGAGAAATCGGGCTGCCCTCTGCGTGCGCATCTCAGGCAGGACAGACTGATCCCAGTGCCGGTGATGGAAGGACGCCATGCTTGTGAGGGATGTCTCTCACCAGCGAGCAACTTGTCCCAGTTGTCCAGTTAGCAAAGGGCAACCCAGGTGTGCAACTCAGGGGTGTTCATTCTAATTTGATGTGCATTTTGGGGTACAGCATACTGGTTAGAAATGCAGCCTTGATTCCTCTGTAGATCTCTTCAAGGATTCAAATGCTTCATTCATTCATTCCTTTGTGTCTGTCCATGCTGTTTCACCTATAGCCAACCTTCTGCCGACCCCTCACCACCACCTGCTGTTCTGACTCCTCCTCACTCTCCTCGTCTGTCAAGGTTTAGATATAGAATGCCCCTGAAGAGCTCATGCACTGATACTCAGAGTTGATATGGTTAACCCATGAGGGTTGTAGTCTCATCAGTGGATAGATCCATTGTAAAGGGTTTGCTAGGTGTTAACCTGGGCAGGTAGGGTGTCAGAGGAGATGGGTCCCTGGGGGTGTGGCCTTGGGGACTGTGCTGTGTCTTTGATCCCCTTGCTCCCTTCCCTCTCCCTCCGTCTCTGCCTCCCACTGCCATGCCCTGAACCCTGCCGGCATAACTGGCCTGACATAGACGGATCCCTGAAATCTCCAGAAATGGGAGCAAAGAAATCTTCCTTCCTCTAAGTTGTTGTGGTCAGTTGTTTTGGATCACAACAGTGAGAATGCTGGCTGAAACAGTGTCTCCGCTTCAAATGTCATCTTCCCCCAGTGCTTGGGAGACTGAGACAGGAGGATCCCAGGTTCAAAGCCAGCCTCAGCAACATAGGAGATCCTGTTTAAAAAAAAAATTGGGCTGTGGGTGTGACGAGGTGGCAGAACTCCCCTGGATTCAGTCCCTAGGGCCAAACAAACAAACACCTTCCTGGCACCTCCAGGGTCTGGTCCTGCGCCTCAGTCTTAGGCTAGAAGTACAGAGCAGCCCTGTTCTCAGTCATGTGAACCTTTGCATATTTGTTGAATGGATGACTTCCTCAAAAACCTCCAGCCTCTGTCTGCCACTGTGTTATCTCTGGCCACAGCTGTTTATCCAGATGTTGGAGGTGAGGTAAGCAAGATGAATCTTGCTGGCTTAGAAATCTCTCCCCTGAGGCCTGCCCCAGTTCCCTTAGAACAATTTGCAACCAGGCAGGAAGCTCGAACTTTTAGTCATTCTACCCTTTCCTTCGCAGGGGAGATCTGGGCATAAGTGAAGCTCTGCTGTGTCTGTAGAAGGAAGAAAACTGGATCCAAGAAACTGGCAATTTAGTGTCCAGCAATCTTTTTTTTTTTGCAGTACTAGGGATTGAACCCAGGGACATTCTACCTCTGAGCTACACTCCCAGTCCTATTTTTTATTCTGTATTTTGAAACAGGACCTCACTAAATAGCTGAGGCTGCCCGAGAACCCGGATCCTCCAGTCTCAGCCTCCCAAGTACTGGGATAACAAGTGTGGGCCACCATGCCCGGCTTAGTATCCAGCAATGTTTATCGAAATGAAGCACTGTGGATTGGACTCATTAGCTGTGCTCAGTATCCTTATTTTGCTTTATTTATTTATTTATTTATTGGCACTGGAGATGGAACCCAGGGGCATTCTACCTCTGAGCAAAATCTCCAGCCCCTTTTAATTTTTATTTTGAAACAGTCTCTAAGCTGCTGAGCCTGGCCTCGAATCTGCCATCCTTCTGTCTTAGCTTCCCAAGTACTGGGGGTGTGTACCACCACAACTGGCTAATTCCCCTACTTTTTTTTTTTTTTTTTTGCGGTACTGGGGATTGAACCCAGGGGCATTCTACCTCCGAGCTATACCCCCAGCCCTATTTTTTATTCTTTATTTTGAAACAGGGTCTCACTAAGTTGCGGAGTGCCTCACTAGGTAGCTGAGGCTGGCAGAGAACCCGGATCCTCCAGTCTCAGTCTCCCGAATGCTGGGATTACAAGCGTGCGCCACCACGCCCAGCTCTAATTCCCCTACTTTTTTTTTTTTTTTTTTTTTGCGGTACTGGGAATTGAACTCAGGGGCATTCTACCTCTGAGCTACACCCCCAGCCCTATTTTTTATTCTTTATTTTGAAACCAGGTCTCACTAAGTTGTGGAGTGCCTCACTAGGTAGCTGAGGCTGGCCTCGAACCAGTATCCTCTGGTCTCAGCCTCCCAAATGCTGGTATTACAAGCATGCGCCACCACGCCCGGCTTAATTCCCCTACTTTTTAACAGATATTTTACTATTCAGGTCAAACAGTTTTTCTGTTTTATTATCTTCCCTGCTTTCTTTCTTTGGCAGAGGAGAGATGGAGTCCACTGCAGTTTTAGCCTGAGTACACAGTTAATAGGCACCAGAAATGCCCATGAGAGCTAAGCCTCAGGAAGCTCGAGAAAAACAATTAAAGTTATGAAGAATTCTAGGCACAGGTTTTTATACTGCACTTAACCTGGGGAAAGGTAAAAAGATGCAGGATTTGGCTTCAGAAGGATGCTGGCTAGGATACCATCAAGGTCTCTGGGCAGCACGGCCCTGCAGGAGACCCTTTGCACTCCAGCAGGTGTAGATAGCGCCTCTGCATCCACCGCATGCAGCAGGAGGCCAAGGGGCATCTCCTGGCCTGGACCGCTGCTCCTCTTACTGGCCAGCTACATGGCTTTGACCCCTCTGAGCCAAGGTTGCCTTATCTAGTGGGAGATTAATGATATGGAACTCCTAAGTCATTGAGAAAATTAGCATTAGTAAATAGAAAGTACTCAGGTCGATGCCACACATCAGGGCATCACCATTATCAATAAAGGCAACTTTTAAGCTGAGTACAGTGGCGCACACCTGTAATGACAGTACTGGGAGGCTGAGACAGGAGGATTGCAGGTTTGGGGACAGTCTCAGCAACTTAGTGAGACCTGTTTCAAAATAAAAAATAGAAAGGACTGGGGGTGCAGCTCAGAGGCAGAATGCCCCTGGGTTTAATCCTCAGTTTAAAAAAAGCAATCAACTTAATCATCATATTAGCAGACTAAAGAAGAAAAAGTATATGATAAAAAATAAAAACTATATATATATACATATATATACATATATATACATATATATATAAAACATATATATAAAAACCATATATACATATATATACATATATATATATATATATATATTTTTTTTTTTTTTGCGGTACTGGGGATTGAATCCAGGGGCATTCTACCTCCAGGCTAGGCCCCCAGTTCTACTTTTTATTCTTTATTGTGAAACGGGGTCTCACTAAGTTGCAGAGGGCCTCACTAAGTAGCTGAGGCTGGCCACGGACCCGTAAGCTGAGGCTGGCCGCGAACCCGTATCCTCCCGTCTCAGCCTCCTAAGTACTGGGATTATAAGCATGCACCACCACGCCCGGCTTCCAAAATTTTTAAATAAAGTTCACTTCTGCTATAGCTGGGTCATGTGTACATCATCCTCTTAACCTTTGTAATGTAATCAATTAACGGTCAGGTTTATTAATCTGGATCCATCAGCCCCTAGAAAACATGCTAAATGATTTCTTCCTTATAAAGAAAACATATGTAAGTATATGGAGGCTAACAATATTCGGGATGTAATTTTGTGTGTGTGGTGCTGGGAACTAAATTTAGGGACATTCTATCTCTGAGCTCTACCCTCAGCCCCTTTTGATTTCTATTTATTTATTTTTGTGGTACTGAGGATTGAACCCAGGGTAGCTATAAGTCTGAGCTACACCCCCAACCCTTTATATTTTTAATTTTGAAATAGGGTCTCACTGAGTTGATGAGGGTATCACTAAGTTGCTGAGGCTGTCAGCAAACCTGTGATCCTCCTGTCTCAGCCTCCAAAGTACTGGGATTACAGGTGTATGCTACCGAACCCAGTTTAGGGTTTTAATTTTAAAAAACCTAATTTTAATTAGGAAAGCCGGGCGTGGTGGCGCACGCTTGTAATCCCAGCATTCGGGAGGCTGAGACCAGAGGATCCGGGTTCACGGCCAGCCTCAGCTACCTAGTGAGGCACTCCGCAACTTAGTGAGACCCGGTTTCAAAATAAAGTATAAAAAATAGGGCTGGGGGTGTAGCTCAGAGGCAGAATGCCCCTGAGTTCAATCCCCAGTGCCGCAAAAAAAAAAAAAAAAAAAAAAAAAAAAAAAAAAAAAAAAAAAAAAAAAAAAAAAAAAAAAAAAAAAAAAAAATGGAGCTTGCAGAATAAATCCAGTTTCAAAAGAGAATTATTAGAAAAATCATTTTCAATCTCGGTGTGGTGGAGCACGCCTGTAATCCCTGTACTGGGGCCTCCTCACCATGAGGCAGGTGTGGAGTCTTTGGAATTAACAGGCAGGCCAGATATGCAGGCCTGGCTTCAATCAGGGCAGGCTGGCTTGAGGTGCACCCTACAGCTGCACTGAGTCCACACAGGGTTACCAGGTCCAACTCGGGCAAATTTCCCTTCCTAAATGAAATGGCAGCTTGGTAAATTAAGAGGCACTTGAAGGTCTAACACACTAATTTTCAGAATAAATTTACAACATATTAATTTTGTGCAGGAATGGACAGACCACAAATTACGCTGGAATCCTGATGAATATGGTGGAATTCACTCACTCAAAGTTCCATCGGAATCTCTCTGGCTTCCCGACATAGTTCTCTTTGAAAAGTAAGTAGCACAGAAGAAAACCATATTCACCAGATTAACAGTCAGTATTGAAAAGTTTGGGCAAAATAATTAACAAATACATAACTTTAACAAAATAATTGTTTCTTTTTTTGTGTGAAGTTAGAGATTGAACCCAAGGGGTTCTGCCTCTGTGGTACACCTCTGGTCCTTTTACTTATTTATTATTTTGAAACAAGGGCTCACTAAGTTACTGTGTGCTGGCCTCAAACTTGCAATCCTCCTGCCTTGACCTCCCAAATACCATGCCCAGCTGTGATTGTTTCCTTTTAAAATGGTGTTTGATATTGTAGTAGGAAAGTAATAAAATACAAATAATATAGTGGTGGTGTTGTGGGGAGGACCAAAACTACTAAGTGCTCAAATAACCACTAATGTGAAACTACTCTTATGGCAGTGCTGATGGACGTTTCGAAGGCTCCCTCATGACCAAGGTTATAGTGAAATCAAATGGAACTGTCATTTGGACACCTCCTGCCAGCTATAAAAGTTCATGCACCATGGACGTCACGTTCTTTCCTTTCGACCGGCAGAACTGCTCCATGAAGTTCGGATCCTGGACTTACGATGGGGCCATGGTTGATCTCATTCTGATAGATGAGAATGTTGACAGAAAGGACTTCTTCGACAACGGAGAATGGGAAATTCTAAATGCAAGAGGGATGAAAGGAAACAGAAGAGACGGCTTATATTCCTATCCGTACATTACTTACTCTTTTGTCCTGAGACGCCTGCCTTTATTTTACACTCTCTTTTTGATCATCCCCTGCCTGGGGCTATCTTTTCTAACAATCCTTGTGTTCTATTTACCTTCCGATGAAGGAGAAAAACTTTCACTATCGACATCCGTGTTGGTTTCCCTGACGGTCTTTCTTTTAGTGATTGAAGAAATAATCCCGTCTTCTTCCAAGGTCATTCCTCTCATCGGGGAGTACCTGTTGTTTATCATGATTTTTGTCACCCTGTCGATTATTGTTACTGTTTTTGTAATCAACGTTCACCATAGATCTTCTTCGACGTACCATCCTATGGCCCCCTGGGTGAAGAAGCTATTTCTGCAAAAACTTCCTAAATTACTCTGCATGAAGGACCACGCAGAGCGCTGCCCTTTCCCAGATAAAGATGAGCATAAACCAGAAGTGAAAGGGAAAGTCCTGGAAAAAAAGAAACAGAAGCAGATGAGCAATGGAGAAAAAGTTCTGGTGGCTTTCCTGGAGAAGGCCGCTGAGTCCATCCGCTACATCTCCAGGCACGTGAAGAAAGAGCACTTCATCAGCCAGGTGAGGGTGTCGTGGGACAACACAGTCCCACTCGCGGGTCCTTGGCCTCCGTGATAAAAAGAATTTTAACACGTGCCAGTCAGGAACAAAAGGCAGGTCAGGGACTCGGGGAAATAGGTAAGCGGAGATCTGCCGGACCATGAGGGCAAGCGAGAGAGCGTGAGGAGGAAGGGGCTTCTTTTATAAACTTTTAAGAGGGGTGGGTACAGAACCAGGCTGGACCTCCTCCTTCTTCAGGTATAGGTGGGCGATAGGTGGGTGTTCCAAGTTGGATCCTCCTCTTCCTCAGGTTTCAAGATGGATCTGACCTTGGCCCTGAATCTCAGGTGGGGGCAGGGCTTCAGGGGATCAGGGTGTGGGATCTCCTAAGAAACTTCCAAGGGGTGGAGTAATCTTAAAACTCTCCAGATTTTAAAATTATATTTTTCCTTTGTTGCGAGGTGACCCACAGAGACACACCAGACTCCATTTGTGCCAAAGAGGTCGCTTTATTTACCGGCCGCCGGCGGGCCGGGACGAACAGCCTAAAGGCTGTCATGTGGAATTTTGGGATAGGCCAGTTTAATACTTTTTGGTTACAGAGTTGGGGGTAGGGAAAGGTTAGGTTGGTGTCATTACATCATTACACCAGGTGCTCTCACAGCAACACAATCAACACAATCAACAGGGTCATTAGGCATTGTTTTTATGGTAAAGAGTCATTTAAATTCATTCTTATGATGAGAACAACCCTTTCCAGGTTTTTGTGTCTTTTTAATAATGCGCAGATTACAGAAGCAGATAATAACAGTAAAAAAAATTCCTTTCTACCTCCTGGTTTAGTCACTGGAAACCTTGCTGACCTTTAGGCCAAAGACTGAGGACTTTGCTTAAGATTTCTGCCTAGATAGCCGGGCGTGGTGGCGCACGCTTGTAATCCCAGCATTCGGAGGCTGAGACTGGAGGATCCGGGTTCATGGCCAGCCTCAGCTACCTAGTGAGGCCCTCTGCAACTTAGTGAGACTCGGTTTCAAAATAAAAGAATAAAAAATAGGGCTGGGGGTATAGCTCGGAGGTAGAATGCCTCTGAGTTCAATCCCCAGTAACACACACACACACACACACACACACACACACACACACACACACACACAAAGATTTCTGCCTAGAAGGGGCGCGTCACAATATCTCACCTTTCCTCCCAGTATCTCATTCCTACCTAACTTTTATTCCCCCTATTCTACCTCATCAAGGAGACGGGTGGTGCAAGAGAAGGCTGCTTGACATCTCTTGCCAACAAAATGCTGTCATTGCTTCAAATGTGACACTATTCGCTGTCATCTTTTTAGTTGTTCTGCAGGCTTGTTCTTTTACTTATTCATTTTATTCTCACACAATAATGATACAGAATAGTGGGATTTGTTATGTCACATACATGCACACAAAATAACTTGGTCAATTTCACTCCTCATTCCCTCCCCTCGTTCTCCCAGTTTCCCTCCCTGCCCCCTTCCACTACTCTGCTTTGATCTCTTTTATTGTCATGAGATCCTCTTTTTCACCTTTTTTGTCTCTAGCTTTTGTCGTGGGAAAACAGGATAATTTCGTGAAGAGGCCTGAGGAGTTCCCAGGTTTGGGGATGGAGACTCACCTCAGGACCTTGCGTCCTTGGCTTCTGTGGTGAAAAGAATTTCAGCATGCACCAGTTAGAGACAAAGACAGAGGTTCTGTTTAGGGAAAGTGGGATATGCATTCAAGGGAGAACACAAGCCGCTTGAGAGCATGAGAGGCCCCTGGGATCTTTGCAATCCGTTTCTTCTAAGGGGCCAGCGGGGCAGCGGGGGCGTGGCTGGGGCACATGGTGGGAATGGGATGGCCCCTCTCCTTTCTTTGAATTTTCAGGTTCTCCATTTCACCATTTCATTGGTGAGTGCTGGGTTTTGATAAAGGTCAGACTTTCTTCTGGATTTTTTTTTTTTTTTAAGACTTACAGGGAGTTGAAGTGTGAAGGGGGGGAGGGGAGTGTAGGGCTTGACAAACATAAGGCTTCCTCAGGAATTTCAAGTGTGAAGTTAGGCTATTATGATTAAAAGTGCAGTCCTGGCCTATTGAGAACCCAAGTAAATGACAGGCCGGATGGGCTATTATTATTAAAAGTGTATAGGCCAGGCCTATTGAAGACCTTTGCCTAACAAAAGGACAAAACAGCTTTTGGATAAGAAAGAGCAGACTCTGAAAGGATTATGAGATTTCTAGATTTTAAAATTATATTTCCCTTTCCTTCCCAATTTGTCTCCTTTCTACCTAATATTTTATTTCTTCTATCTTTCCTTACTTCCATATGAGAGAAAAACATGACTCGACTTTCTGCGTTTGACTTACTTCACTTAACATATGCACTTGAGTTCCATCCAATTTCCTGCAAAGAACATAAATTTGTTCTCTTTGTGGCTGAGTAAAATTCCATCATGTGTATATACTGCATCTTCCGTATCACTTATCTTTGATGGACACCTAGGCTGGTTCCATAACTTGGTTATCATGGATTGGGCTGCTATAAACATAGGTGTGCGTATTAGCTATCGTCCTTGTGTTATGGGGTTTTCGGACTGTACCCAAAAAATAGAATAATAATCCAGGTTCTTTGATATTGTGAAAAAAAGAATTTTAACACATATCAATCACAACATCTGGCAGATTTATTCTTCAGGAACAGGTCAGGGAGAGGAAAACTGGGGTGTAGGAACAAGACGGGGAGTGCAGAAAGCTTAGGGCATGTTCCCCAATCCCGGGCAGGAGTCCAAGAGAGAGAGAGACACGTGGATTCCAGAGGGTATAGGAGAGGGCGGGGTCCTTCCAGCCCCTCACTCTCAGTTTCCAAGATTTTCATAGGTTGAGTTCCAGGTGAGATTTTGCTCCTCCTCTTTCCAGGTGTGCAGGATTTGACGGTACCTCCCAGGTGGGCCGGGCTGTAGTTTCTCTTGGGCCGAACCAAAATTTTCTTTTCAAGGGGTGGACAACACTCTCCGGATTTTTAAAAAGGCTAAAAACTATATTTCTATGAATTTTCCCGATACCTCTTTTCTACCTAACATTCATACTTCTAAGCTACCTCATCACTTGCAGCTACACAATTTAAAACAAGCCCTGACATACAATAGGGATTTTAGTATGAAGCTTCAGGAAGAAGCTCACAAAATTATATTGAGCAAAAGAGACTGTAAGCCAGGCATGGTATTGCGAGGTAACCCACAAAGACACACCAGACTCCATTGTGCCAAAGAAGTAGCTTTATTTACCAGCTGGCTGGGGCGAACAGCCTGAATGCTGTGGAATGTTGGCGTAGGCCAGTTTTATGCCCTTTGGTTACAGAGTTGAGGGTAGAGAAAAGTCAGGGTTTTTTTTTTTTTTTTTTTTTTTTTTTTTTGCGGCACTAGGGATTGAACCCAGGGGCATTCTACCTCCGAGCTACATCCCCAGCCCTATTTTTTATTCTTTATTTTGAAACCAGGTCTCACTAAGTTGCGGAGTGCCTCACTAGGTAGCTGAGGCTGGCCGCGAACCCGGATCCTCTGGTCTCAGCCTCCCGAATGCTG
>PVLC010015642.1:0-37221 GCA_004027655.1 Graphiurus murinus
TGGTTAAATATTTAACAATAAGAAAATAATGGAGAATACACCATGCAGAGACAAACCCACTCTACAGATGACCATCCCTGCCAAAAGGCCATCTGAACCACAATACTTCAGATTTTGGCCCAGGTACCAAAAAAGAAAGCTCTGTGACACAGAGGGAGAGTCGCATGAAACACTATCATGCTAAGCATCACAATTGTGAAGTCAGGGTGAATAAGAAGAAATGAAAAGCTATTCATCGAAGCTGACTCCACATGGGACAAATGATTCTTATGCTCGAAGTAGATTTAACTGTCCCCAAACAGCAATCTCACTCTCGTACAGGAAATGAAAATAAAAGCAAGCAAGCAGTCAGTCAGAAACAGTCACCACCTTCTGGGTAAAGCCACTTGAGGACTGGCAGAATGTGCAGCTCTGTAGGATCCACGCAATTATAAAAACATCTGAATGGGAATACTTGAAAATGATCTTTAACTCTAGTGGGATGTTGAAATGACTTTTTTGAACTTTTCTCATTTTTCTTAGGTTTCTTTTTCTTGCTCTCTATGGTAAATTATGACTTAAATGTTTCATGAGCTAGGCTTTCTGTGTTGGATTTGGGGGCTTATCATAATTTTATTTTGTGTATGTTGAGAGGTTTTAATAAATTGTGTCAACCAGAAAAACAGTGAGATTCATTGTTTTCCATGTGAAGTGATGGCCTGCAGGCCTGTGCTCTTATTATCTGAAATTCCATTGAATTCTAAATTTCAGTACCCCCTTTTATCCCCCTACAGACTTAACTATTTATGTTTCATATTTTTTTGCTAATTACAAAATGTAGTTTTTTGATACTTAGGCTGAATATAGCAGTGCGGAAAATGTTGTAAATGGTAAAGTTAGTGGATTTGAAATCAGCTGATGAGGCCTATTTATTAATTAGGTTTTTCTGTTTCTCTCTGGAGTGTGTGTGTGTGTGTGTGTGTGTGTGTGTGTGTGTGTTTAGTTTTAATGGATGTCACTTACCAGATATGGTGATGTGGGTCCTCAGATTCTTTCATTCTGAACTTTCAAAATACTTATATATTAGCCATAAGCCATGGCCTACTAACATTATAGGTACTGTGTGAAAATAATGAAAGATCATATGTTCAGTCAATTTGTAAATTATAAATTAGAATACAGCATAGTAAACAAACACTAACTTGGGGACATGTGACTTTGACATGCTGACATACAGTTCATTCTAACTTTTGTTCATAGCTTTCATAGTCCAAATTATTTGCACATGCTGAGGATGGCTATGTTGATTTAATCATGGCTTCTGTAGACTTCATGAGGCCAAAGACACAAATTTAAAAGTAATGAAGTACCTATATAGTTCACCTGCCTATTTTTTGATTGAGTTATTTGGGTTTTGGGTGGTGAGTTTCTTGAGTTCTTTACATATTCTAGATTTTAGTTCTCTATGAGAGGAGTAGCTGGCAAAGATCTTCTTTCATTCTATCAGCTCTTTCTTGAGGTTCTTGATACTTTTTCTTCTGCTGCATAGAAGCTCTTCAGTGTAATGCAATCCAATATATTAATCCTTATTTTAATTTCTTGTGCCTTTGGGATATCAGTGAGGAAGTTTTTACCCTTGCTTATATGTTGGAGTGTGGGTCCTATGCCCTCTTCAAGTAATTGTGAAATATTTTGTTATATTTCTAGGTCCTCGATCCATCTTTAATTGACTTGTACAGTGTGAGAAAGCTGGGTTTATTTCCATTTTTCTGCATATGGATAACCAGTTTTGCATACACCATTTGTTGAAGAGGCTATTTTTTTTTTCCAGTGTATGTTTCTGGTTTCTTTGTCAAAATTCAATTGGCTGTAGGTGTGTGGATTTGTTTCTGAAACTTTAATTCTGTTTCATTGGTCTATGTGTCTGCTTTTGTGCCAATATCATACTGTTTTTATTGCCATGCCTCTGTAGTATAGTTTGAAGTCAGGTATTGTGATGCCACTTGAATGGTTTTCATTGCTGAGAACTATTTAGGCTATTCTGGGTTTTCTCTTGTTCCAAGTGAATTTAAGTACTGATTTTTCTATATCTGAAGAATTACCATGGAAACTAAATAGATACTTCACAAAAGAAGAAATACAACTGCCCAATAAATATATGAAAAAATGTTCAACATCATTAGCAATCAGAGGGATGCAAATCAAAATTACCCTGAGATTTTTCCTAAACCCAATTAGAATGGTAATCATTAAAAACACAAAAAATAATAAATGCTGGCATGGAAGCAGAGAAGTAGGAACTCTGATCACTTGGTGCGATTGCAAATTAGTGCAACCTCTTTGGAAAACAGTGTGGAGGGGCTTCAGAAGAATGGAAATGACTCTGCCATATGACCCAGCTATACCAGTTCTGGGTATCTACCCAGAAGAATTGAAACCAAACTACCAGACTAATGCATGCATATCTATGTTTATAGCTGTACAATTCATAATTACCAAACTATGGAACCAGTCAAGATGTCTATCAACAGATGAATGGATTACAAAATTATGAGATGTATACATACATACGTAATGGAATTCTACTCAGCTATAAAGAAGAATAAAATGATGTTATTTGCAAGGAAATGGATAGAACTGGAGAACATTATGCTACATGAAATTAGTCACAAAAAGTGAAAATTCAGATATTCTCCCTCATATGTGAAAGCTACAGAGAAAGTGGGACATACTCTAACAAGGAGAGACTCTAACAAGAGGAGAAACCTTAGTGGAGTGAAGGAGGCAACCTATCAGAGAAAGATAGAAGGGAGGAGGAAGACTTGAGGAGAGAAACACCTCAATGGAGATGATGTGCATATACAAACTCATCAAAGCCAATCACTATGCTGAGCGCAGGAAGGTGGAGAGGGAGAGGAAGTGGAACTGGGGGAGGACTCAAGGAGTACTGTGTACATGTATGCCTCTATCACTCTGAATTTCATCAAGATGTATAATTACAATGTACCAATAAAAAATAAAATATTAAAAATAAAGGTTAAAAAAAGAAAATAGTGATAAAATTTAGAGTGTGATTTTGTTCAACGAACAGAATAGCTAACACTGGTAATAATAGCAATAACAATAAATACTTAAATGAGAACATACAATATTCCAAGTTGTCTTCTAAATGGTTTACATGAGTCCATGGTTTCATCTTTACTCTTAAAAGATAAACATTATAATTATTTTATATTTTATAGATGAGGAAACTGAAGAACTTGGGTTTAGTTCACATAAATAATAGACAAAAGCTAGACATAAACCAAGGCAGATATTGAACTTTTGTGCTCTGTTAGCTGAGTACTATAGTTTGACTAGTTAAGATAATCTGAAAATGTTTAAGAGTTTTATTATTCTATGCCTAAAATCCTAATTATAACAATAATTTGGCCTAACTTTTTGTAAGTATATTTTCAACTATTCCAGAGGTATTTGAATGAGAAGACTCAAGTTAGTATATAGATTTTTCTACTTGATAGTTACATTTTAAAATATTTTATTTTGAACAGTGTATATTATTTGTATAACCACAATTGTATATGCACACAATTAGAATTAAAACTTAAAAATATACAACATACCTTCTTTTTAGTAACTGCTTTGTCTACAGTGTTCTGGTAATTTTTCTCCATAAGTGAAGTCTTATGGAGAAATCATCTCTTTTATATTTGATCCTGAGTGTTTTACTCCTGAAACATTTTAGACAATTTTCAGCCAACTGGCAAAAGTTTTGGAATTGATTTATACATTCTTTTGGTTTGGGACTTTATATTTTGGGCCTTTCATTCAACAGCAACATAGACATGGTCAATTGATTTAATGGGCATTTATGGGAACCCCAGATAATATCCTAGCACAATTTTTACTTTACAACTACTCAAGAGTTGTTTAATTAACCAGTTATTGACCTCTTGCCAATTTTTTCCTATTGACTTTTTCAAACTCTCACTTTCCATAATTATCCGACTTATATATTTCTCTCTCCATTGGGAAAATTAAAGTTATTTGACATCTAATCCCACTAATTTCTCTCAACTAAAAGTCCAAAACTGGAATATCCTTCTGTATTTTGATTCTCAGTGTGCCAAGACCACCCATTCTACATTTTATTAAAAATCTAGTTAGTAACTTTTACTGCTAGGAAAAGTTTGAGCTCACTACTAACATCCATCAAGGGGTGTGATTATTTCCAGATTTTACTTATGAAGAGATATAGACTGAAAGGTCCTTAAAACACTTCCTCAAATTATACAGAAAATGAGACATGTAGTCAGGATTAAAAACCACAATGCTTACAGCATGGTTGAATGTTCTCCCTACTAAAAAGAAAAGATGTTCCTTGCAATGAATTAAATTCTTCAAGGTGTAGCTAATTTATCTCTTTACTATATTAACCATTAACATTTTTGAAAGAGTAATTAGATCCATTTCTACTTATAACTATCACTTGTAATCTGGTTTCAACTCAAACAGTAAAGGAATGAAAGCTCTCCAAAGTTATAAATGTATTCAACTTTTCCCAGTCCTTTCAACATTTTGGCCTGATTGCACTTGTGTCCTGATCTTGATATAATATTCAGACTTCATGGTATTTAATAATGCAAATTACTACTTTTGTATCACTCTCTACATAGCTCCTCAAGAGACTCCTTTTTCATCCACCTGATCCCAATATGTAAGAATTTTCTATGGTTCTGTCATCTTCCTGGAGTTCTACCTACTCCTCTTTAATTTGATATTCCAGTATCAGATTCAAATGCTCTTCCTCAATATAGCAGAGTACCAAAGGACAGGGGATTTGAGCCTGAATGGAAGCAAATTGTAGTATGACAGGGATTCAGGTCAAATTTGTCAATTAGGTATCACACAGGGGTTAAAACTGAGGTCTGCACTGTGTGGTTTTTTTTTTTTTTTTTTAAACATAATTATAATTTAAGTATCACAGGGTAAGTAGAGGTTAGCTGTTATTACTTAGTTTTAACTATATGAACCTTAAAAAATGGACAATGAAGTCCTGCAACAAATATAGACTGGAGATAATTTGAATGTTGTAAGTACAAGTGGCCTAGAAGTGAAAGGCAGCACTGACTCTTCTCACCTGAGGCAGACATCCTTATCAGCGCCACTTGAATGAGTAAGCAATGAGGATCCAAAATGTTCTGACAATAATTTCACCAAGAACAAACCCCAGGTTAACAAAACACACTTTCAAAATATAGATTTACATGAAACACTGTGTATATTGCATGATACTAACAAGCTTAAAAAAAATTAGATATTTTAACTTTGTATTTTAAATAATTTCATACAAGAGTTACAAGTGCAGCACCAAGAATGCCCATTTAAGTTAGACCCACCCAAATTTACCATTTGTTACCATTTGTGGTGTATGTTTTATCACTCTTTTGTTTGAACATTTGTTCATCTCTGAAAACTCATGTTGAAATTTCATCCCATTGTAAAGTGTTAAGGGTTTGGAAACTAACCCAATTATGATGTTTAGAGATGAGATCTTTGAGAAGTGCTCAGGATTAGATAAAATCATCAGGGTGGAGCCCTCATATTTGAATATTGGTGGGTTTACAAGAAGAAAGAGACCAAAAGATAAATGTTCTCACCTGTGTCTTGCCATGTGATGCCTTGTGCCTCAGGACCCTGCTGGCAAGAAGGCCGTCACCAGTTTCAGCCCCATGACATTCTACCAGATTCATGAGCCAAAATCAATCTCTTGTCTTTATCACTTACCCAGTCTGTGGTATAGAGTTTGAGCAACAGAAAATGGACTCAGACTCCTTTTCTCTATATGTATATCTAGGTAATTACTTTTTCCTTTGGAATTAGTTGCACATGTCATGCACCTTATCCTGTAGGTATTCAGCATATGTTTCCTAAAAACAATGATAATCTCTCAGATAACCAGAGTGCTGTGATAAAATTCAGAAAATGTTCCATTAACATAAATCAGTACTGCATATTAGATAATATTATTTAGTGTAAATTCCATACTCAATTTCTGACAGTTCTAATAATATCTTTTGTGGAAATTTGCTCCTAATCTAGGATCCAATCATAGTTCATGGACTATGCCTTATCTCATTTCTTCTGGAATGGATCCTCACCCTTTTTCTATTCTAAAAGTACAGCTAGTACTGTGTGACTATCTTCACTTTAGGATGGTCTGATATTTTCTTATAATCAGGACCAAATGATGTGGTTTTGCCATAAACATTCTATAAGTGATATTTGTTTCTTAGTAAATCACATCAGGAGGCACAAGTGATTGTTTTGCCCAAGATGTTGATATTAAAATGATTACATAGTTAAAGAAATATACTTGATTTCTCATCTATAAAATTACTAATTTCTTTTTGTAACTAGTGATCCATAAAAGATACTTTGGTGCTAAACAAATAGATGTTCCTCATTACAATTTCAGCCAATCAGTTATTGGTTGAAATTGCTCTAGATGAAATCATTGCTCATGATTAAGGCAATGTTTATCATGATTATTGCAAAAATGGTGAGAATTTTTTTGTGTGTGTGGCACTGGGGATTGAATCCAGGGGCATTATTCTGCCTCTGAGAAACACCCCCAGTGCTTTTTATTTTTATGGTTTTTGAAACAGGGTCTCGCTAGGTGCTGAGAGTTTCAGTTAAGTTTCTGAGGCTGTCCTTGAACCTGCAATCCTCCTTTCTCAGCTTCTCAAGTACTAGGATTACAGGCATGTGCCACCATGCCTGGCTGAGAAATGCACTTAAATAATAAATTATTTATAACATTAAACCAACACTTTCCAATCTGATAACCAAATATTTGTCCCATTTTAATAAGAATATTTAAAATAAAAGTAGAAATGTACAATAAAATATAGCAATAGTTAAAAGCAACAAATCCAAAAGTCAGTTTGTGATATGATTGATAAAAATAAACCTGATGAAAATTAATCAAGAAGAAAAAATTAGTGATAGTGAGAGACTAAAGTTTCACTGCTAGATTTTGTACAAAACTGTGCGTAGTATCATCATTTGTAGTGTAAAAAGCCTGAAAATACCCAAATGTCTATTAAGTAGAACATGGATTAATAAATAATTGTTTATTCAAACACAGAATAATAGAAGGCATTAACAAAAAATAATATACACAAAATTGTGAAAAAATTAAAGATATATTGAACAATAGATGAAAGATATGAAAATTTTATATTGTATTCTATTCATATGAAATTCAAAAACAGGTCAAATTAATATAGGAATCATAATGTGCTTTCTTTCAGAGTCAAGGGTATTAACTGTAAATATGCTTAAGGAAAGTTTCTGGAATAATGGAAATTTTCTATACCTGGCTTAAGATGACAGTCACATGGGTATGTAAAATTATTCAAATTCATCTGTCTAAACACTTCATATCTGGGTATTTAATTCTATGTAAATTTTATGTCAGTACATTAAATAAATGAAGTATAAAAATCAGTAAGAAATAGACCCAGAATATGTGGGCTCTTAGTTACATACTTTAAGATTTTTTTCTAAACAGATATCAAATCTGACTAACAGCTAGTATCCATGGCTAAAGGGACAGTGTTGAAACCGGAAGGATAACAACCACATGGACATCATGTAGCATATGTTCTAAATTTTTAAAAATATATTTTATGATTAAGCCCAGTCAAAAACACTCATAAAAGTTAGATCATGTAGTTAATTTTAGGTAGTTATATTTATTATTTGTGTATGATTTTTTTTTTTTTTTTTTGGCGGTACTGGGGATTGAACCCAGGGGCATTCTACCTCTGAGCTATACCCTCAGCCCTATTTTTATTCTTTATTTTGAAACAGGGTCTCACTAAGTTGCAGAGGGCCTCACTAGGTAGCTGAGGCTGGCCTTGAACCTGTGATCCTCCTATCTCAGCCTCTCAAGTACTGGGATTATAAGTATGCGCCACCATGACCGACTCATGTATGATTTTTAAAGGTAACATCTTTTCAATGGCTCAAAATTGATTGCCATAAAATTTCTATAGAAGAAAAGTAGCCATATTTCTTGCCACCTTTTTAATTTTTCCTATTTAACTTATATTTAATATTCATACACATGCTAATATATTTATTTTAATTTTCACCAAACTTAAAAGGAAGTAAAAGAATACAAATGTGGGACTAAGTAAGACAGGGAGCTCTGAGAAGAAAGTTTGGGCAGCCTTGGTCCATGTTGTTGAATCTAATGGTTTGAATTCCTATAAATTAGAGAAACGAGTGACATATCCTTTAAAGTGCTCCTAAGAGAAAAATTTTAAGAAAACTACAACATATTGTTTCCAAATCATCCTTGAATATTTGTACAAGTCATTAGTCTGAAAGAGTAAACTCCAGAAAATAAGCAACAGCTTTTGTGAGAAATGTTCATGGAACTAGAATTAGGAGACATCAAAATTCCATGCACCATCCACTTTTAATAAATCCATCACCTGTTCTTATTGCTTAAGCTGTATTTCATATGCATTTTAATTTCACTTTGAATGAGATCTTCTGTATATTCTTGAAAGCAGAAAGACAAAGTCTATCCTGCCAGGAAAAGGAACCACAAAAGCTGCTTCTGTGTGTGCAGCAAGCTATCTGAGTTTTACACGAAGCGGTCAGAATTTTCTTGGAGAGTCATTTTCTCAGTATAGCGTGCTTACCATAATTAGTATCCTGCCTACTCAGGAGATGGTTGTAGACACAGCTGTTGTTTAAGGTAGCAGGCACATCAATGTAGAGCACTAGGTATTGATTTGTGCAGTGACATCCTTCTAACTATGTCATCTGAGTGAAGGAAGCCCCAAATTAACCAATAATAAAGTGTTAGAAGTTGTAGTCGCTGCCCTCTTGGGACTTGTTCTAAGAGACTATGGGCGCCCCTCCCCCACCCCCACCATCAGTCCTGCTAAAGGACTCACAGTGACTTCAGTTGGCCAACAGGACAGCGTGAAGCCTACAATAATGTTTTCCACGTTAGTATATATTCACGTGCCATTTTAAAATTAATTTTCTGTCCATCAATACGTATCAATATATGGCTGCCTATATAAAATATACATATGTGCTATCATAATCTTAATTCATGACAATATATAAAATTGTTATGCATTTTGCTGCATTTTTGATAAACCTAATTTTACTAATTCAGTGAATCTAATTTTAAAGGCAAAAATTTAGTTTCCTGGTTTGTATTGGAGTTAGATATGAATACACTTTTTGGCAAAAATTTTTTTGTTATCATTGCTTTATTTTCTGATTTGATTATATTTTCCACTTTAAAGATGGGACCTAGCTACAAAGCTTAGGAAGATATCATGAATAAAATTGGATTATTGATTTAGGGATATGCTAATATTACTAAAGTTAGAGGACACATGTTTAAAAAAATAAAAAGTCTATAATTACATTTACTTTGGTCCAAATTATCTCTTGACCATCTTTATATTATAAATAATTTGTAAACTTTTACTTATTGTTTTACTATTTGATATAAAGTTTCATAACAACTTTTGCTGGCCTGGTCTCTGAATTTTTATGGTCCTTTTGAGGATACTCATTAAACACCATAGACCTATACTTTTAGTTTTACGTAACTAAAAATTAGGATCCAATCTTACCATATGACCCATTCCTTTACCTCATCAATATATGGTTTCTCTGTAATGAGTTTAATAAAAGCAAATGTAACTTTAGAAAAACAACTGTCATTTTTTGAAAAGTATGTGCCAATGTTGAAAGCAATGATTATAAGCATCAGCAACATAGCATTCACAATGGTCTTTGTAGTGTCTACCAAAAATCTCAACAAAAACCTTCAATTTCTACCGTCTAATGTAAGATCCAGTTTTTTATTAAGAAAGGGAAATCAGCTTCATTATAATAACATCCAGGTAAATGTTATCATTTATTTGTAATATTTAGGGAACTGTATAGTTGCTACTAAATGACTCTGGCTGTTAGTCAGTACAAAGACATAATTTGTTCTCCAGTTGTTAGCAGGCAAGGAAATAATGAAGGTAAATCTTAGCTGGATTACAGGTTATGGAAAATATCTTATCATTGAAAAATTGGAAGAATCTCATTATTGGAAAACATCTTTTAGTTTTCCAGGAAGCCTGGGGGTTGAGATTAAGGCTTGATAAAAAGTTGTCCCCTATCAGTAAATCTTAGTCTATTGGAGTCCGTTGCATATTTGGATCATTCACTACCTTCCTCTTCTGAACTCTGTCCTTCAAGAGGTTGCATCGGCAAATTCCACATGTGGGCTCTCTTGATCTCTGGATTTTTGGGGGGGGTTGGCCAATGTGAGCCAGTAGTAGGAGAGAATAAGCTGGGAGCAAAGGAAGTTCTGGGTATCGTTTAACCCTTCTCCCATTCTCTTTCTGTTTCAGGCAGTGGCTACCTCCTTTTATAGCCACAGCTCCTGCATACCTCTGCTTCTCTGCGGGTTCCTTTGACATCATCCTCTCAGCTAGTTTTTCAAAGGTTTATATTATGTAATGTGTATTACAGTAAATGGGTTAGGCAATGAAGCTGAAGTGATTGGCGAGGGGAGTCAATGTTCATTCCTCTTGAATTTGGGAAGATACTTCTGAAGGCTCCAACGAATAGCAATGATACTTGAGACTTTCTAGGCTATTTCATGAAAAGGATACAGCTTTTGTCTAACTTTCTCTCTCTCTTTTTTTTTTTTTTGTAGTACTGGGACTTGAACTCTGAGGCATTCTATCTCCGAGCTACATTCCCAGTCCTAATTTTTATTCTTTATTTTGAAACAGGGTCTCACTAAGTTGCAGAATGCCTCACTATGTAGCTGAGCCTGGCCACAAACCTGGATCCTCCAGTCTCAGCCTCCCAAATGCTCGGATTACAAGTGTGTGCCACCACGCCCGGCTACTTTCTCTCTTAAGATAAAACTTTTAGAACTTCTGACTGCCATGCAAGAAGACAGACCACCCTATTTATACCATGCAAGAGGGTTCATGCGAAGAAACCACAAAAAAAATAGAGAAATTGTTGTGGGATACCCGGTCCCACACGTGGGTCCTTGGCATCCTTGATAAAAAGAATTTTAACACGTGCCATTTAGGAACAAAAAGTAGGAATTTATTAAGGAAAATAATGGAAAGAGGAGAAATACATGTGAGCTGGCATCTTTCTGTCCTGATGCGCTTCCCAGGTCCCAAGAGAGCGAGGCGTGGTTTTCTCCTGTCCTTTATAGGCTTGTAAGAAGGGTGGGCACAGAAGAGATCTGGACCTCCTCCTTCTTCAGGTATAGGTGGGCGATGAGTAGGTGGTCCACGCTGGACCCACCTCTTTCTCAGGTTTTAAGATGGGCTTGGCTGTAAATTTCCAGTGTCCTGTTGCCCCTGACTCTTAGGCGGGGGGCAGGGCCCAAGGTACTTCCAAACCTTGGCTGTAAATTTCCAGTGTCTTTTGTTCTGACTTAGGTGGGGACAGGGCTTTTGGGGATTAGGATGTGGAACTTTTTAAAACTCCAGATTTAAAAAACTATATTTTTCCTTTCCCTCCCAATGTCTCCTTTTTGTCTAAATTATTTCTTCTATCCTACATCAAAATGACTGAGGATTCTGAGTTGTTTGTGTCTTTCCAACCAGAAGCCAGACTGATGACCAGAGAAGGCTTTGAGAGGACCTTAGCCATAGTTACCATCGAGCTGCAACCTCATGAGATTCTCCAAACCAGGATTACCCAGTGGCACTATTTTTGAATTTTTAACTCACAGAAATTCTGACACATAATAAATGGTTGTTTTTGTTTTAAGCTACTGTGCTTTTGAATAATTTGTTACATAGCCATAACTGGAATATGAACCAACTACTACATGGGAAATGGAAAAAGAGTCAAACTCTCACAGGATTCCTTTTTTACATTACAAATCCCTAAAATGCTCATTAAAACATCTTTTTTTTTTAACTCAGATCTAAGGTATCAGTATATTTTCAGGCTGGAATATCACCTGTCTATTTCTGTATCTGTCTCTATCTCTCTCCACATCCCCCTTCTCTCTTTAATTTAACATTTTTGGATAACTTTTATGCACATCAAGTTTGAAGAGTCTTGCTTCAAAGTCTTTTAATTTCTTTTAAAAATATTTTAATATTTATTGTTATTAACAAATCTCCTGTTTTCAAATGGTGAGATAAGGGAATTATATGAATTCAAGAAAAATATGGATACTCTCAAAGTGTCAAAGGTAGAAGTTGTATCTAGTTTGAATTTAGAAAATATATGAAAGGAAATAATAAATTGTTCAGCAAATATAATAGAACTAGAACTTACACTACCCTTTTATAGTCTTAGAATTTGTAGTTAGGCATGGTGGCACATGCTTGTAATCCTAGTACTTGGGAGTCTGAGACTGGAGGATTGCAGGTTCAGTTCATGGCCAGCCTCAGCTACTTAGTGAGGCTCTCTACAATTTAGTGAGACTCTGTTTCAAAAATAAAGAAATAAAAATAGAGCTGAGGGTAAAACTCAGAGGTAGATTGCCTCTGGGTCCAATCCCCAGTACTGCACGAAAAAAAAAAAAAAAGAATTTGTACAGACCTTAAAAGAGTGTTTCTATTTTATAAGTAAAAAGAAAAGAATTATGAGAGATTAATCAAGTCACTCAAGTTTATATAATGCCTTATATGTGCAAATGACATCAAGTTTAATTTCATACTAAAATACTGAATTCAAGTATTACTTTCTTATTCCTCAAAGACAAAAAAAAATGATTATAAACTTTTATTCTTAGTATAATATAGCATGAGGAAAATTTAATGTTATTTGAGTATAAATATGTAGTTATTAAATATGTATTTCATATGCATATATTAAAATATAGTGTGCAAGTTTCATGGGCTCCAAAGAAAATATATTTATCTCTCCAACATAAATTTCTGTTTTCATGTTTACGATAAAGTAACATTTCTCTTCCTTCCTTCTTTATTTCCTCTCTTCTGCATCATTTTTCTCCTCTCAAGGAGTTGACTTTTTTTCAAGAAATAGAAATATTTCAAGAAATAGAAAATTGCTTGTAATAACTATTCAAATGAGCCAGGCATGGTGGTGTACGCTTGTAATCCCAGCATTTGGGAGGCTGAGACTGGAGGATCTGGGTTCGCAGCCAGCCTCAGCTACCCAGTGAGGCCGTCTGCAACTTAGGGAGACCCTGTTTCAAAATAAAAAATAAAAAATAGGCTGGGGGTATAGCTTGGAGGTAGAATGCCCCTGAGTTCAATCCCCAGTACCACAAAACAAACAAACGAACAAACAAAAAAACCCAAAAACTATTCAAATGGGTATTGTACCAGACACACCAGGGAAAAGGAAGGAGAAAATTAAATCTTCCTGGGAAAATTAAAGAATTTTTCTGCTCCCACCCTAACCCTAACCTTAAGATTTGGAGATAAGAAGTCCCATGTTCAGTGAGAAATGAGAAGATTTCAGTTTAGAAATGGATCACAATATGTCCATATCATCAGTATAATATATGGGGAGAATTTCTGTAAGTTTGCTAGAGCATGAGAAATTGAGTAAAAGTATAAAATGAGTAAAATGAAAACTTTGTAAAATGAATAATTTCAATAAACTATTTAATGATTTTAGAAGTTATTATACACTGGTGACCTTGTATTATTATTCAATTATTAGTTAAGTAATGCTTGAAAAAAGGGGAACATTCAAAGTGAAAAAATAAGACCATCATACTATCTATTAGGGAGTGAGCATATATAGAACAAATGTTAAAACATTTCACATGCTCAGATATTTTGAGGACTAAATAGAAAATTATACAGATAACTTGTTGTCACAAATTTTGTTGAAATGAGATTGTGAAATTAATATTTAAAATAAAGCCTTATCTTATAACCAAAGAATTCAAAATGAAACTTTTCTTAATATTGAATAATGTTTTCTTCACAAATAAATATTGATCGTACATCCATAAATATATAGAGGAAATTATGGGTTTTTTTTTGTTGTTGTTTTTTCTGCGGTACTGGGGATTGAACTCAGGGGCATTCTACCTCCGAGCTATACCCCCAGCCCTATTTTTTATTCTTTATTTTGAAACCGAGTCTCACTAAGTTGTGGAGTGCCTCACTAGGTAGCTGAGGGTGGCCTGGATCCTCCGGTCTCAGCCTTCCGAATGTGCTGGGATTACAAGCGTGTGCCACCATACCCGGCGGAAATTATGTTTTTTAGTGTTTTATACTTTTTATTTTAGAGGTCTTTGACCACCTTGTTTAGATTTATTCCAAGGTTTTTGTTTGTTTGTTTTTGAGGTTATTATGAATAGAATTGGGTTTTTTTTTTTGCTTTATTTATTTATTTTTTTAATTGGTGCATTGTAATCATATATCTTTGTTAGGTACAAGCTGGTAAAGGTATAAATGCAGACATTTCTCATTTAACCCTTCCCGAATTCCCGCCCCACTCCCTCCTCTTCCCTCCTTCTCAAGTTCAGTTTAATGACTGACTTTGATATGTTTGTGACAGTACATCATGTGCATTAGGGTATTTCCCTCCCCCTGCCTTCACCTTCAATTATGTCACCTTCTTTGCTCATCTAAGGTTTCACCTTCTTTGTCTAGAGTCCCTCTTATGACCCACTTTATCCCTAGCTTCCTCATATTAGGGAACGCATACGATTTTTAAATTTTTGTGACTGACTAATCTCACCTAACATAATGTTTTCCAGTTCCTTCCATTTCCCTGCAAATGATGTAATTTTGTTCTTCTTTATGGCTGAGTAAAATTCCATTGTGTACATATCCCATAGTTTTGTAATCCATTCATCTGTTGATGTACATCTTGGTTGGTTCCACAGTTTGGTAATTGTGAATTGTGTGGCTACAAATATAGATACACATGCATCGGTCTGATAATTCGGTTTCCATTCTTTTGGGCAGATACCCAGAAGTAGTATTGCTGGATCATACAGTAAGTTCATTCTCATTTGTCTGAGGATCCTCCATACTCTTTTCCAAAGTGGTTGCACTAATCTGCAATCCCACCAACAATGTATCAGGGTTCCCACTTCTCCATACCCTCACCAGCATTTGTTGTTGTTTGTGTTTTTGATGATTGCCATTCTAATCTGGGTTAGGTGAAATCTCAAGGTAGTTTTGATTTGCATCTCTCTGATTGCTAATGATGTTGAACATTTCCTCATACATTTATTGGGCATTTGTATTTCTTCTTTTTGAAGTATCTATTTAGATCCTTTGCTCATTTTTTTATTGGGTTATTTGTTTTCTTAGCTGTGAGTTTCTTGAGTTCTCTGTCTCTGTATATTCTAGATATTATTAGTCCTCTATTGACACAAAAATAGACACACAGACCAATGGAGTAGAATAGAAACAAACCCACACACTTATAGTCAATTGATTTTTGAAAAAGGAGCTAAAAGATACACTGGAAAAAAGATAGCCTCTTCAACAAATAGTGTTGGCAAAACTGGTTAACAATATGCAGGAAAATGGAAATAAACCCCACTATCTCACCCTGCAGAAGAGTCAATTCAACATGGATCAAAGACCTGGAAGTCAGGCCAGAGACCTTGCAGCTACTTGAAGAGGGCATAGGACCAACACTTCAACACATAGGCACAGGTCAAAACTTTCTCAACAAAACCTCAAAGGCAGAAGCAACTCAAAGGAAGATCAATGCATGGGATTGCATTAAACTGAAGAGCTTCTGTGAAGCAAAGGAAACTATCAAGAACCTCAACAGAGAGACCATGGAGTGGGAGAAAATTTTTGGAATTGTTTTTTAAATATATTTTTCAGTGGGTTCATGATTGGTACATAGAAAAAACATAGAAACATCGTACTGCACATAGTTATGGTCAATGAAGTTACTGCATTCATCATAATTATTTCAAACAACCTGGCTTATAAACTGTACCAAGTAGAGATTGAAAACTATGGGCATATGACAAAAGAGAACCTGAAGAGCTGAAGATTTGTGTTCTGTCCTATAGGCATGAGAATATCTTAAAGGTACATAGATAAGACGGTTCTTTTTCAGATATTTGGCAGAACAAGATTTGAATGACAGTAGCCAATAGGGTTGGGGATGATGATACTGATAGGAAATAGGAAATCACAGGTTTGTGCTATACTAGGTGGATGCTTAATTAATGTATGTTAAATTAAACTCAATGTTATAAAATACCACCTATCCATACATACATCCATACATACATTCATACATCCACCCATACATACATAGATAGTATTGATATTGTTAAGTGGTTCTTAACTTCAATCTGTTCTGAAGTAGAATAGCATCTTTAAAAAAATGATGCAACTTAGGAGATTTTGCAGTCTAGAAAAAACTCCACATTGACGAGGGTAAAAGCCACTGTGGAAAGACCACAGACTTGGTGACTTAGTCAAAATTCCCACTGATATAATCCAAAATACCTGAGCATGCAGTTTAGAGGAAGGAAGCTTCATTTGCTCACAGTTCCTTGAAGATTCCAGGTTCAGTTCATGTGAGGCCAGGATCTCAGGGCATGTTGATGGGAGTCAGAGAGAGGGAAAGCACACAGGCTCTGCTCTTCACACACTGAGGCTGGGAGCAAGAAAACCAGCAAGCAAGATGACTTAAAAACAAAAGCTCCATCCCTAAGGCCACAGCTCTAGGGACCCACCTTCTCTAGCCACATCCCACTGGCTTAGGTTTTTACCTAGAAAAATGTATTGCAATGGATTTATCAGCTAATGAGATTACAGCTCTCATGATTTAACTATATCAACCTTGCGCTCTTGAGGGGACAATCTATACCTGACTATAACACTTGGGATTAGACAAATCTAAGTTCCAACCTTGATCCTGTTATGAGTAGACACCATGAATTGATGGTAGATGAATGCAATTATATAACTCAGTTTTCTGGGCCTCAGGTTCTTTATAACATGAAGACTCTTGCTACTTAACTTCTAAAGAGCTGAACTTGTTCCTAATTCTTCACAGTTTTTCTATTTGTAGTATTCTAAATACTATTTTAGAATTGTTCAATTCATCCACAGCTGAATTTAAGATAAATTTATTTATTTTAGTTGGATATTAAAGATGACTTTATCAAGCTTCCCAAACCCATATTCCTGAAGTTTGCTGCTCTAATTTTCTTATTGTTATACCAAAAGCATCATTTCTAATTTTTTGAAATTTCAGACATGTTAGTCAAATTTACAGAAAGATGATCAGGGACAATTTGATCATCAGAAAAATATTATTAAATTAAAATGAGATCTTGAGTCTAAAATTAAAGTTATTTATTTAGTGGTTTATTTATTTTTAAATAATCATAAAATCCATATCCGTGTTCCTTCTTATTTAAATTTTAATGATTATAAAATGTACAATTTATAAAGATTATTTAAGCAAACCAAGGTCACAAGCCAATGCAAATTACTCAATAATATTGACTTCCTTTGAAAATTTCTTAGAAAAGTTTCCTCAGCCAAAGTATATTTGAAGTTTTCTTATATTCACTCTTGGAATAATGTCAAATATGTCAGTCAAATATTGTGAGAAGTGAATATCAGAATATGGGTGATAGGAAAGTATTGGAATTTCAAGTGTACCTATGTGTTTGAGATACTGTCTTTTGATCTGGAGTCTTGTCGAAGAATCTCACTGTGCTACTAACTTTCCTAAGATTCTATCTATAAACTTTCCTGAAAGCATTAATGATTTTCCTACAGAACTTACTAGCAACTGACTTGCTTCAGAATGAGGTATGACATTAGTTGGATAAATAAACCAAAAAATATAGACCATCAGTCTGGAATCTGGAATGTTTCTGAAACAGCAGAAGCTTACAGGATCAGCTTCTACATGGAACAAAACACAGTTCTTTAGGTGTACTTTTACATAGAACCACAGAAACTCTGTACAGACCGACTGATGCTATCCATTGAGACCTAGTCCCACAAATATGGGCAAGATGCCAGGTGGGCATCCATGACCTTTATGCTATATATGACATAGCTATACATGTAAAGCTACTAATATCCTTCCATATTTCTTCTTCTTACTTCTTCATACTCAGACATCTAAGTAAAAGCTGTGTCTTGGATATACTCTCATTCATCACATTAAAATTTCTTCAATAGCTTTAGGATACAACTTTTCCAGAAAGCTTGTCTTTCCAACATTTGACCCCGTAAGTCTAGACTCCTGGGGGATAAAGTCCGGAGATGTACTTAAGTAGCACTTTGAGCCCAGAGAGATTTGGCACATTAAACTAATAAAAAATGACTGTAAAACCATCTGTAAACATAAAGTGCCATATAAATGCTTATTAATAAGCATTTTCTTCAATTTATATTTAATTTTACTCCTAGATGCCTCTTAAAGATGCATTACGGTTTACTGTGTATGTCTTCCAAAGAAATTGTATTCAAGACATTTTTGAGAGTTAAATACATGTCAGTGTGCGGCATAAATTATAGAAGGACACTTTGAATGGTAAATGAATTAGTGCATTCAGTCATAAGGCCAAAGAAAAATGGGTTGTGTAAGCGTCTGGTTTGAAATATCTAGACTCCCTGGAACCAACACTTCAAATCCCAGCAGGGCAGCTCTGTCCTTCATCCTTCTGAGATAAGAGTCCATTCAGTTTACAGTCTGCTGGTTTTTTGAATGATCTTTTGGAACAGTAGGCATGTCTGCTCTGTGTGAACATTTTACAGAGTCAGGACAAGGAAAAAGAAAACATTCAAGAGAATTTAAGCAGAACTAAGGTATTATTTTATGCAGGCAATATTTTACTGGTAATGAGAGGCTAACTTAGAATAAAGCAGGAATGAAGGCTTGAGAAGTATAGCCAAGGTTTGAAAACAGAAAAGAGGAGTTAGTATCTGATTAGCTGCTACTACTGATCCCTAGAACTATTTCTAAATGTGGATAAATGGATTCCAATATAATTGCAGAGTTTATAGCACTATGAAATTGATGTATACTGCATAATTGATATTTTGGATTGCCTTATGATTTTTTATTAAGTATTAATCTGAACCCATAATGAAAAACATTTATAATCTAGACAAAACTTTCAAAGTTTTGAGTACAAGGCAGAAGAATGGGGTCCTCTAATGAAATGAAAAGGACACTGATACATTTGAATATGACTTTTCTAAACATTGGAACATGGTGATTCTAAGTGGTGATTTTCAAATTTTCCCAGCCTCAAAAACCCCACCAAGTGTCAAGGATGATTTATAAGAAAGTAGAATTCAAATAAGCTAATGTGGAAAGCTTCAGTGTTTTCCAGATAATGACTTGTGATGAATTTTCCCAGATTCTTATTAGGGCTGTGAAGATTCTTATAGTATAAATCAAAAGTGGGGATAGAGATAGAAAAAAGTAACTGCTCTTTCACCGGGAGACAGTCCATAAGTCCTGACAGTAAATAATGTGCTGGGATAATCTAAGAGTATCTTTATATTGCAATAGTAAAATATCTTGCTGGTTATTGTTTTACTTCTTAAGAAAACTAAATTTTAAAAGCTAGTGTGTTTTTGTTTTATTTCTCTAAGATCCTGCCTTAAATCCACCCATTTAAGCACCCATTCGTTTTGAATCTCCCTCTTCTTCTTTCAAAGGACCATAAAAAATCTGTAAGTACTGATGAGACATCGTACAGACAAGCTGGGCAACCTATGCCATTACCCCAGGAGGAGGAAATTAACAGAAATAAAATAGAAGCATGAGATGAGCTCTTAGTCTTTTGTTAAACACCTCTTTATTTCTATGCAAGTACATGTGTGGACAATTTTGATGCACCTTTACATTTGCTATCTAAATAATGAAAGAAGAATCATATTATCTACCCAATGTATAAAATGCTCTTATTTTAATTTTCACTTACCCAATACTTATACTTTTTTCCTGAACTCAAAGTTGTCTTCTAGAAAGGTTTACTTAATTCACTTTTCTTGTTCAGATCCCTTCCTATGGCTCTAGTAGCATTCCATATCTTCCCTAGCAGTCAATATTAACCTCACCATCTATCTTTCTATTCTACTTTGTATTTTCAGTGTGCTGGGCATTAAGGATAATATACAGAATACAACAAAAATACAATATACAGAATAGCTCTTTATTTTATGGTATGTTTTTCTTCTTGTCTTTTTGAAATTCAAACACATTATCAAAATGGACACATATTTTTAACGATCTTTTAATACAAAGAATGGCAACATGCATTCAGATTACATCTTAAGTAGAATAAACAGATCATGAATATTTATGTGGTTTGGGAAAGACTTGTATTACACACTCTGTATCATTGAACCAAATAATTATGCAAAGATAGTTTCCTTTGAAATTACAAATGCCATATTTTAGTTTGTGTTCAACAGTTTTAATGCATATTGATAATGGAAGGAAATAGCTTCTATTTAAAAACAATACATTTAAGTTGGAAAAATGCCATTACAGCATATTTTAAAATGTTAAAATGGTTGGAATTGTGTTAGAGTAAGAGCTAACAAAGGTCTAAATGCTGACTGATGTTTAAGAACAAGACATAATTGCCTCTTTTGAAAAGAATATACGTCTAAGTTTCAGTCTGATAATTCCTTATGCATCCAGTTTATGCATCCCTTCTGTTTGTCCAGTTTGACCTGTTCATATAACAAAGTGCCCAAGGAACTTCAAAGAGAGGTTATTATAGATTAGGAGGAGAGTGACATATCTCTATTAGAAAGTCATATGAATACCAATTTCTATGATAGTTCATGTAATTAGTCTTTTAGAAAAAGAGTTTGTGGTCATAATGTCTACATAATAGGCATTTGGGGATGCAAAAAATATATTACTAGACTCACAAAGGGGATAAAGAGCTTGCCTGAGATATAGCTAGATAATCTAACAAGGCAGTCTATGTATTTTATTAAAATGCAAGATGGTAAGTGAAATACTAATCCCCTCACATTCTATCAAGTAGGAAAATCATGAGTTTGGTAATCACATCGGTGTAGATTCAAATCCAGCTCTATGCTCTTGCTCAATTTTTTTAAATGTCTTTGAACCTCAATTTCTGTGTATGTAAAGTATTTGTTAGGAGAATGTGAATGCAAGCTAGTTCCTATGATTCCCCCCCCTTTCTTCTTTATCTAAAATTACAACCCATGCAAGTATTCTGTTGCTGTCAAACATTTTCCTCTCTTCAATTAGGTGTATATATGATATTATAAAACAGAATTTTTAGAATAATATCCTTTTATGAAAACTTTCTTAAAAGACTGGAAATATTTATATCTTCCTGGTAGAAAAGAAGAATTCCAATATTGACATTAATGCAAGTACATATAAATAATTGAGGAATAATTTTCTTCTAAGCATATTCTCCTAATGTGTGGAGGTATGTTTCTCATATTGCAAAGATTTAATCATTACTCCTACTTAGGATAGGTTTAGGATTTAAAAGGCACACTGATGAACTTGCATGGTCCTCTGTCTTCAGGCTGGTACTTCTTTATTATCATTCACAGCTGAGGCATCTGAGATTAACGAGAAAAAGGGGAGAGGCAGGACCTTCTAAAAACACTGTAATGGGCTGTCAAAGGAAGTGGCAATAGAATGTTTCACTTTGATTTGCATCGTTTGTGTTTACTACTGTCTCAATAAATTTCTAACATCCAATTCAAAACTTTGAGAACTTCTTATTCTCTTCCGTATGGAGGAATTTTCTATTCAGCTGTGAAAGAGTTATAGTTTCTATGTAGAGCAAGTTAAGTCATTTGAGTTTCTATGACACTGGCTGGTTTTGCTCTTCCAGAGCACCCAAACTATGCTTCTTAGTGTGTCTTGCTATTAGTTGCCCATGTGACTAAGTCCTGACAATGGATGAAAGCAGAGGTGCCACGGTCCTGCTTCTTCACACAGCTCACAGTGGATCTTCCAGACTATTTTCATTCTACTAGCCTGGAATGGAGACCACTGAGGAGCGTGGAAGCAACCTGCAACAGGTAAAAATACTAGATGAAAAAGGCTTTTGGATGGTCACCCAACTAGTAAAAGGAGCATATGGACTCTTTCTTATATTAACTAGAAAAAAATGTCTCTTCTACTAAACAAGTGATATTTTGTGGCTTAACTACATTACAACTCTTAGATGACATTAACCTACTCATGAAATTTAGTATGGATAGATTAGATGGAAATAAACAATTAATACAGATGAAAATTAAGAGAGAGATTATGAGTGAGGTGTGGTATCACATGTCTGTAATCCCAGTACTTGTGAGGCTGACACAGGAGGATCACAGGGTTGCTGCCAGCCTCAGAACTTGGCAAGGCTCTCGGCAACTTAGTAAGATCCTGTTTCAAAATAAAATAATTAAAAAGGGTTGAGGGTACAGCTCAAAGTTAGAATGCCCCTAGGTTCAATTCCCAGTAACACAAAGAAGACAAAAAAAAAGAAGACAGATGTTATGGAAAACATATATGCTATAGTCTTCTATTGATTAAAATATATGTGCTTTACATAAATGCATATGTATTACACATAATGCATGTTAATATATATAATGTAAGCATGTATTATATATGCATAGTGCCTATATAATACCTATTGTACTGACAGAAATCAGAGAGAAGAGATCAAACTACTGTACTGTTGACAAGGTGTGAAACTGAGACTTGTGTGTAGCATCATAATGCGGGGCATGCCACACGTGAACTCTGACTATTGAAAAAGAGTGTGAAGGGGAGTATGATCCGGGGACAATATAAGTATTTGCAGTATTGAGAAGGCGGCTTCTTATATATTTATTGTGATACCACAAGATGTACTTTGTGGTATGGGAGAGAGTGATGAGTCATTAAATGTTCCCATCAAACTTGTTAGACTGGAAAAAGAGCGCATTCCAAATATTACTTGTGAAAAGGAAAAAAGGGCAAGATGGCATTGTCAACATCACTACCAATTTCCTCTCGCAGAGGCATTGGACATTACTTAGCATCCATATGTACTGCAATTAAGGATTTAAAAAATAAAAAATAAACAGTCAAAATTAGACAGGTCTTGAATGAAGGCTATGGATATGGGAATGATAAAAGAGAGAAGAATAGAGTATTCAAAATATGCTAATAAAAGTGGCAAAGATAAAGGGGAATAGAAGTTCTACACACTGTTGGTGGAATTGTAAATTAGTAAAACCAATATGGAGATGAGTTTGGAGGTTTCTCAAAAATCTAAGAATGGAAACATCATGTGAACCGGTTATCACACTCCTTCATATATTTCCTAAAGAACAAAAAGTCAGAATACTATCATAATAGATTCATACCCATGTTTATAACAGTATAATTAACAATAGTCAAATTATGGAACCAACTCAGGTGTCCCTCAACAGATGAATGGATAAAGAAAATGTAGTAATACACACAATGGAATTTTATTGGCTACAGAAAAGAACAAAATTATGTCATTTGCAGAAACATGGAACCGGAGAATATTATGCTAAGTGAAATCAGTCAGTCTCAGAAAGTCAAGGGTGGTATGGTTTATTTTTTTCCATTTTGGAAGTGAGAGAGGAAATAGGAAACATAAGGGAGGAGGGGTAAGCAGGTTGGGATGAAGAGGGAAATAAACAAACAGCTGTGTGCATGTGTGTTTTTAAAACATTTGATCTCACTGATATAAACTGCAATGCACTGATAAAATAATTAAAATAAAGTATCAGCCAGAGATTGATTTTATTATAAACCTATCCTGTGTGGTGTTAAGACCTTGAGAAATGTTTGTTTATAAGACAGTGACAATGAAATTTCACTGTCCTTGTCAGTGTAATGAAAACTATTCCAGTCACTTAAGGTACCTTGACCTTAACTTTTATATATTAAAATAACTATCAGCCTTGAGCATCTGGAAACAAAAACATCCAGTTCTTGATAAAACTGCTATTACAAATGCATATTTCTGGAGTTTTGTAACTGTAAATTAATGTAGCCTTTTTGTAAAAGCTAATCAATATGTTTAATCCTGAAGAATGAGGGTACATATGAGCACATGAACAAGGAGCAATGTTGTATAGTTGCTAAGAACATTTGCTTTGGGGCTAATTATCCTAGGAATCAATTCAATTCTACATTAGGGGTCATGATTTCTTGATGGTTTGCTTAAGCTCTCTGAGCCTCAGTTTTCTTATCTCTAAAATGCAAATAATTACCTATTTGAAAGTGTGATTGTGAGAAAGAAAAATGAACCAATATTTATAAAGCACTGAACTTTATGAAGCCAGGAGTAGATTAAGCTCTAAGAAAATCACAAAGTCAAATTTTAGGATGAGAAAACATTTACATTTTATTTCTTCTCCCAATGGAACACTCAGAGAGGGCTCTGCTTCTTTAGATAGATATATGTATATGTGTGTCCAGATGTTTCTAAATTTTTGTATAAGAAGTAAATGTGTATAGATGTTAATTTTTTTGGGGGGGGGGACTAGGGATTGAAATCAGGGGCATTCTACCTCTGAGATACACCCCCAGCTCTAGTTTTTATTCTTTATTTTGAAACAGGGTCTTACTTAGTTGCAGAGTGCCTCACTAGGTAGCTGAGGCTGGTGGCGAACCCGGATTCTCCACCCTCAGCCTCCCAAGTACTGGGATTACAAGCGTGCGCCACAAAGCACAGCTAGATGTCAATTTTTAAACATGCATATATGTACATGTCTGTTCTGTGCCAATACATATGTAAAAGAAAGAACAAGAGAGATTTGGAGTCTATGTTTATAGATATATGGTGAAATAAAGTAAATAGATACTAATACAAGAATTCACAGGACTATAGAATGGAGACAAATACTTGTTAACAGCAACATGGGCATTGAAGCTTAAATTATGTGTTAATATTTCTGATATTGATGATTATATATTTTTAGATCGTGAGAATTAAGGATGTATAAACCTGAATTACTCTGGCAGTAAATGGTGATCTTCTTAAATATGTATTTACTTTAGTCTACACATATATGATTGATTTTAATAAAACCTTCTAAAACAAAGTTTCAAAAACTAGAAGTAGAGTCAGATGTAGCTTTGATGTAGTTAGATTTCATTTAATATCCATATCTGTAGGTATAACACAGATTGATACCTCTTCTCACTCTATTTTCTTAGGCTGCCATAATTTATGATATGAACTACAATATAGAAGAGAAATTAAAGATTAAAACGCGGTAAAACAGTGGATATTATTATCATTGTGAAAGAGCTAATATCAAGAACACAGATTCAATAACTAGTCCAGGTATAGCTTCTTTTCCAAGTACCAATAAAAGACCATAAACAGCAGTAGCCACAAAGGAAGAATGAGAAAGATGGGTAAATGTATCTATTTCAAGATAATACTGGTAAAATTGAAAAGGTTTCCAGGTACAGTCATAAAAATCATATCGGAGATGAAAAATGTGTCTTGTGAAGACAGAATAAAGAAATCGAGGTGGTTTTGCCTATAAAACAGAAAAAAAGTTGGTTTAGTTTCAGGATATAAAGAACATGTATCAAAGGTGAGCTATTATTTTACATGTCTTGTTTAAAAAGAGGAATTAACATCAAAAAAAGAAATTTGGATGAATAAAAGAAATGCCATACATAACAGGTCGATACTGGGAGACTGTGACTGTAGAAAATGATCCAAATTTACTTTTGAGATTCTCTCTTCTGACTTCTATTTCTCTCTATTCCCTATATGTATCCTTGGATTATCTGTTTGAAAATCAAGACCTATACCAGTTTATTGTTGGAATCTTTTTTCAGAAAAATTTGCTAATTTATCTTCATATCATGTATTTTACTAAACCAAGATAAATGATAATTTATTATTGCTAATAGCTACCTTCAATTATTATAAGTACCTATATTTATTTTTGTGTATATGATAGTAGAACATTTGATTATTTTTACTAGTTTTCCTATCAGTGTTTTTATGGTTATAGGGTGAAGTAAAGTCACATGGGAAAACCTCTTCAAAATATAGAAATCTCTACATTAGAACTATTTAAAGTAAAATGAAAAAAGTAAAAATGATCCTAAAATATGGCAAGTATGATCCCAACTATTTTCCTAGATTCTTTGAAAGTGGATGAGAAAATCAACAAAATATTAAATTCTGAAATATAGGTCAAAATATAATGTACTATGACTATAATGATAAGGAGCCATCATTAAAGCTGTAATTTATTTATAATCATATATAATATTCTCCATATCTGAAATTTGAAATTATCTTGTTCTGTCTTGATTGACATAAAATGTTCAACTGACAGTCAACAGAGACAGACAATTCAGGTAAAGGAATTAATTGATTTGAGGAATTTTTATTTCAATAATAACTTTGAGCTTTTGGCACCTAAAATATCCTCAGATCATCTGTGGGGCTTTACTAAAGATCTGTTGTCAAATCAATTTCAAAAACCATGGACCATCTGATCCTTCTATTGAAATTAACTAGTAAAAGTAGGTCAACACACCTTCAAATGACACAATGAATTATTATGTTGTCAATGACCCAGGAAAGAAAGCATTAGTGATTGATGGGAAGTGATATTTAAATGAGAATTAAACTTTTCTGGGATTGAACATGTAACGATGAAAAAAAATACTAGAAACTTAAATCTCTTAAAATAATTTCATTTTTCATTTTGGCCAGGCATAGTTAGCTATGATGATGGTCAGAGTCAGTTATTAAGTATCCTTCTAATTATGTAAAATTCTTACATATTGTTATTCAATTTACTATAAAGACTTCAAGGTGGCAATTCAGTGTGTTTTATTTATCAAAGCAAGGAGTTTACTTTTCTTTGTAAATTTTGGTGAAATGATTAATATGTCTATCATCAATATATACTGAGTCTTTGCATAGTGCTTAGTATGTTATCATGACTGTATATATTACAACGTGACAGAGAATAAATAAAACCATTTGCTTTGTACTGATAGTATGAATTATTATCCTTGGAAGGGACAACCTGTGTTCAGAGGACACATTCCTAAAATACTAAATTTTGTATTTTTATGCTCAATGCTAGCAATGTGTTTTTCAGCTTACTTACACAGATTCCTTAATAATAAGCCATAAAAGTTAGGCACAAAAAATGACATCTCATTGTGCTTAGAAGTTCATCACATTCACTTGGAGAACAGACATTTGTGTCAGCTTTGGTTTGGGAATTTTCTTGAGTTTTAGCACCAGCGTGATAGTGTTTCCTAGGATAGGGACAGGAGTTTTAGATAAGAATGGATTCTCATTCCAGGATCTTTCCCTTCTTGATTTAAAGAAGACCCAGACTTCCAGGGAACTCCCAATTCAGCCTTGTTTTGTACTCAGCAGAAGTGTCTGCAAATAAGATCTGTGAGATGCTGGAGGGTGTCATAAAGCACCCTGTGGAGTGTTTTCTCTCCAGAAAGCTTAAAGAAAAATGTAGCTCTTATCTTTATAGTCTTGCTTGGTCAGAGGGCAAAAATGGGGAAAAGGGCTTTTCAAATTCTCACAAGAAGAAACAGGGAGAAAGAGAGTAAGTCATGAAACAAGATTTTTCACATAAACATGAATTCACAATGGGCACTTTAGATTAGGCATTAAACTTTAAATATCTGTCTGGAGTACTAGAAATTATTGTGAAATGTGTAAATAGGGCAGAAGGAAAGAGAGATGAATATTATTCTTACCTTTTATTAAAAACAGGAATTCTTACTGGCTAGCTTTGATCTAGAAATCTGGAAAATGTAGACATAAGCACACATACATAACATAATAGTGCTAAAATATTTAAATGATATTTAAAAACAGGCAATGCATAATTAATTATTAGATGGAGTTGAAGACCACATAACAGGAATTTCACCTCTCTAGGTCAAACCAGGATATTCTATTGGGAGGAAACATATTGTTAAATAATTTCAAGGGTCAAACCCTTAGGGCTGCCAGCCAAAATTGTTAAAGCGACAACATATCTCTAGTAAAATGCATAAGTATTCCAAATTGTATTACACAAAATCCCTTTTCCCATATGCAGAAATATTAAAGATGAGAGAAAGCAGAATGTGAAAAGCAGTGAGCCAAGTCAACACATTCACTATCTAACATTTCAAAGAGAACAAAGTAGAGGAAAACAAAATTCTCATATTCTAGGACTGTTCACAACTGTACATGGGAGAAGAACTGAAGTAGAGCCAGAGAAATGTTGTCAAGAAAATCTGCACTTGTTGTGAATCTCATGCTATGTAGACAGACTGATTATGTGTGTGCAAGTGTGCATGCGTGTGTGTGTGTGTGTGTGTGTGTGTGTGTGTGTGTAGTGTTTACAAGGATATAATGGAATGAAATTAATTTAAGGTAGGGCACAGAAGAAGATGAATAAAAATAAATGATAGATGGCGAAATGGAGCTGGGAATGAGTCAGATTAGACACAGCAGATTCATCATATTACTTGTAGTTTCCATGTTTTGGAATTTGGCTTAATCTATAAACTATATAGCTTCTCCCATTTTGTATATTTTGCTCTTCTCAATTTAACATGTGGTATTTATAAACTGATAAAGAACATTGTGGGGTTCAACTAGCATCCAGAATACTCTCACCAGTGTGAATATAATGCATTTCAGAGCAGTGTCTTGGTAAAGCCAAGTTTGTCATAAAAGTGTTTAGGCAAATCTATTATGCACTGTCAATGACAGGGTTGTAGGGTGAAAGAAACTACCCAGTATACATGAAAAATGATAGTTAAGCTAAAAATGAGGAAAATCCAAGACCTGAGTTAACAGCAGTGTTTCCCCTTACCATGCAACAGCCAAATCACTTCATACAACATGCATTGATTATCTCACAGTTAGTGTGGGTCAAAACACCAGGATGGTTCAGCTGTCTTCTCCACTTGGGACTAATTAGATTGAGATCCAGGTTTCACCCAGGATAGCATTTCTCATATGAAGTAGAGACTCCTCTTCTTTGTTTACTGGGTAGTAGTAGAATTCAGTACTTAGCAGCTATAGGATGCTGGTCTTTAGCCCCTAGTGCCACTCATTCTTCTCTGCCATGTGGCCCAGAAGGCTAACAGGTGAGCATCTCTTTTGCTTGGATTTTTTCAAATAGATAATGTATAAAGTCTTGAAGAATTCAATGATTATGTCAGTCCTACCAGGCTAATCTTTCCTTTATAGAATGTAAACACAACTGTTTAGTAACCTTAATTTTATCTGTGAAGTTCTCTCACTTTTTCCTTAGTAATATAACCTAATCACAGAAGCCAAATACCGTCATATTCACAAATCATTTCCATACAGAAATCTTGAGGTAGAGCTTAGAATTTTGCCCACCACATTATAATATTATATAATATTTACATACAATGGGACTATAGACAGTTCTGATAACCTCTCATACTTCTTATTCTTCATTTCTGTACAGGTGAAATAGTAGCTTTGTTTCATGTGATCATCAGGATTAGACACGGTAATGATGATTGTAAAATACCTGTGATAGTGCTTTCACATAAAAAGTAATATCTAGTAATTCATTAGAAGAAAATGGGTTATTTAAAATAGTTACTAGAAGATACTAAGTACTCAAGAATGCTAGATGATATAATTATTTTTAAATTATTATTCAGTCTTGAAATATAATGTCTGACAAAAAGAGTAAATGATGTTTTGTTTATGTCCTTTCTGTTTTAATGTATAAACACAAAATATTTTATGCACTTGCCTTCATATTAATATTGTGATTTATACAAAGAAGGCAACTAAGGCATTTACATATTTTTAAAAAAATTATACTATCTAGACTATGTGATAATTAGGAACATGTGTTTGAAGAACTGATTAATTTCAAATAATGATTTTCCAGTACACGAGAGACATGGGGCAGTTTTTAGTATAATTAGACTTTGAATGCCAAGGTCATGATCAATAAGAGTTAAGAGACCATTTGCAAAAGCTTTATTTATGCAATTTAAACAGACAATAAGATCTTCTTAAAAAGTCAAATCTCATTCTTAAAAATACATCTGATGGGATTATTTGCTAATATCTCCATTGTTTTAATTTCAATCACTTTATAAGAGGACTATATATGAATTTTTCAAACAAAAGACAATTTCAGTTTTAATTTGACAAATGTCAATTTAATTAATAATCAACAAAATGGCATTCTAAATTTGCTTCAGATGGTAAGTTTAATGACACGTATTGATTTTGTATTATTGGACTGAATATTGTCATCATTATTTCTTGGTGGCATGCTTCAGGCAGAATTGGAATTATGCCATACTACTCAAAGTTCTTTCTTTTTCTTTGTAAATGGCTATGGCTTTCCTCAAATGATACAAATTCCATAGTCCTATAGCAAGATTATCTTTCTTGATATATATTTTTAATATTACATGCACTTATACATATACATTTATAAAACATTTCTCCAATAGTCGATAGCTATTAAAACTAATTCTTCTTTGATTTTTCAGACTTTACTGAACACCTTCTACTAATCACTTTTCAGTACACAATATGACTATTATAGATGAGGAATAAAATTAGAAGGGGCTAGGACTTTAGACTTAAGTAATCTACTAAAGAACATGGACATTGCTTTTTGCGAAACAAGGAATTTTGATATCTCCCTATGATTCCCATATATGTTAGAAATATTTTTTTCCTCTGTCACATGCCACATCTTCTAGCAAATAATGTTGTCTCTACCATGAAGAAATATAGAGAATCTGAGACCATTATGCCACAGAGATTAGATCAACACACCCTTTAGGGCTGCACAGACACTGATCTGCTGGGCATCTATCTCAGGGACCGCCTGAGGATTCCATTTGAAGGGTGGAACAACCAGTTGCCCTGAGTGAAGGGGTATGGCAGTTCCACACTCTCTACTGCCCACTAGTGTGGCCTTCCAAGGCTCAGTCCCTGAATGTGATCATGCCCACTTGTTCAGTTTCCTTCTGCTGACTGTGCAAGCCACCAGAATCAAAGGGAAGGCAGGTTGCACTCACCTCTGTGTTTCTGACCAAGTCCTCCTGGGTATAATCTTCTCTGTGCCTCTTTCAATTGTGTTTTGTCATGTAGTTACTAGCTGAGACAGTGTGGCAATATCTACTAAGAATATTGGCTGGGTTTTAGTAGCAGCAAGTTCCAGTGTGATCTCCTCAAGATGGCTCCAGCCTCACGCTCCACTCCCTAGTACAGAAATATGGAGCACTTTTCAAACTCTAAGTTTGGAATTCCTTTATGCTTTACAGATGTTTCCATGTCAATGTGTCTACTCTGTTTCTCTCTTTTTCTTCACCCCTCCTCTCTGTGTTGGCCCTGCACCTCTGCCACCACCAACTTGGCATCCATCATTGCATTCTTTCTTTTCCTGTGTTCCAAACACCAGAATCTGGCTCTCTCTGCACTTTACTGAGTTCCCTCAGTTTTTCACCTCAACAAGATGGAGCAACTGGAAAGTGCAGCTTTTCTGAAACTTAGTATTTTTAACATCTTCTTTCTCTTAAATTTAGAGGAATATATGATTTTTAAAAAATAATCTGCTCAGTGGTTAACAAAAAATAAAACAAAAATTATTTGAATTTCAGTGTCTATTTAGATTCTTTTTCTTAAATATAATGTATAATTTCTTTATTTTATTTGTACAAATTACATCTATTACCTGTTTATTTAGGCACCTTCAATTATCTATCCTATCTTACCTTCTATGTAAGTATGTTACCTTAGGGGTGACTGCACACATATTTACATTAGTTGACTATGATCAATCTTGGTTAATGGGTTGATGGGATTTGTGATGCAGATATATCTTTCTTTTTTTAGTCTATTGCATTGTTTCAGTTAAACTGAGAGGCATACCTTTCTTTAACAAACAAAATATAAGAAAGTTTTGTTTTTAAAGTTGCATTCAGCTTCCTAGTTTATGTCTTACTTCCTGCAAAGGCAAACAATATAATCTTTTCAGGGTCCAGCAAAGTTCCTGAGTGTTTTTCAAAACTTAGGTCTGAATGTTCCTGAGACCTGCATTAGCATGGAGCTGTGACTATTTGGTCTTAATTTTGCTTCTGACCTGGACCAGTTCTAGTAATAGTAATTTCTTCTAAAAGTAGAATGACTCACAGGCTGACTCTAAGACACTTATAGGCAATTGGGATGTTGATAACAGTTGACAGCTTTGTCCAGACTCATATTTACTTAGTACATATTGCTTCACTTATAGAATATATTGCATCAGGTTCCAAATAGTCTACAGATGCCAATGCCTAGTGAAACTGGGAGTCTGGCTTTCTCCAGTACCTCCTCACCACAGAATGTCTCTAGAAACTTCTCCATAAGCACAGTGGCTCATGCATGAGTACTCACATGATCTATCATGACTCTCATACTTAATATGCTACTTTGAAATCTATAGTACCTTTCAAATAAGTACATTTTACTTTCCTGTAATACAATTCTATGTAGCAGAGTTTGGAGACTTGGGAATAAAAATGGCCAATAGCCAAAATGATCTTTTGTATACATAATGACCTAACAGGCACTATTTTTACACTTGATTTTAGCCAAAAGGCTGAGATGTGATAGTCACTACTTTTAGAAACTGGATTATAAAGGATAAATACCTATGGAAAACAATGGACTTCCAGTGAAAGAGAATTATAATCCTAACTGTTATTCATGTTATGTGAAAATAAAAATCACAGAGGTACTGTGGATCACAATAATAATGCAATTACAATATTAATTTAATTAGTAAATCAGTACCTAATAATTAGTTTTAAGCAATACTTACATTTCTTCAACTTTCCAATCACCAAATCCCTCTGTTGTAAATCCAGTTATATTAATAAATAATTTTATTCTCATGATGTCATTAACTTGAATTTTTAATCATATATGTATATTTCAAAAGGCATTTTGTAGCATTTCTAAGTTCCCTTTTATAATGAGCTCAAGTAGCTAAAAAATTTAAAGTGTACAGTAGAAAGACGTCTCAAATATATTTTCTACGAATGAAAAAATGTTTTACAGCCAAGCTCCCATGAATATTATTTCCTCTCATTCTCAGTGACACACACACACACACACACACACACACACACACACACATACACACACAAACACACACACAATTCTAAATAAAGAAAGTGTTACAAGGAACATCTATAATGTCAATCATTGAAATAAAGCTATAGATCTAAGTTACTATAGGACACCTGTAACTTGCAAATTAGGTCACCTCTCTAAGACTCTCCTTCTCCATCTATGTAATAGAGGGGATGAACCACAATAAGTGAAGCCCAGTCCTCAAATTTCATTTTCCAAGTAATTTGTTTTGTCAATATAGGAAGACTCAGTTTATTTAATGGGTAGAGCTTCCAAATTTATTAATCAATGAGTATGGAAAAGGATGTGTAAGACAGACCCATAGCAAGAAATCCATATTTCTGTTTGTCATAAAAAGATTAGTCTTCAGATAATTCATTTAACTCTTTAGGTCTTTGTTAGTCAGCATTTTCATTGCTATATCTAAAACACCTGACCACCAGAATTTAGAGGAAGGAAAATTTATTTGCTCACACTTCTGGAGATATCAGGGGTTCAGTCCATATTAGGCCAGGTTATATCTGTGGAGCTCAGGAAATGATGTCAGGAGGTGGAGAGAGAGAATGCAAGGGCTCTGCTTTCTGTTCTCACATCACACAAGCTGGAAGGGAGAGAGAGAGAGAGAGAGAGAGAGAGAGAGAGAGAGAGAGAGAGAGAGCGTGAGCAGGAGGGACAATATATAATCCCCAAGACCACACTCCTAACCCCAAGACCACACTCCCAAGGCCCCTCCTCAACAACCAAGCTCCACCGCCAACATTGCTGCCCTGTCTCTGTGAGGTCTGGAGGGAGAGCATTCTAAATTCAAACCATAATAGGTCTCAGCTTCCATATTTGTAAAACAAAACTTCTATACAGATGGTAATAAAAGCATCTCCTTTATTTACCATTTACCAATACACAATTGTCCTCTTGCTCAGACTCCACCTTTTCTTTCTCATCCTCAATGTGCAAATTCCCTGCTGGTCAAGTAATGGTGTTCTGATCCTGGCAACATCTTGGAATAAAACTGCTGGGTATTTTCATGTTCCTGGTCATCAATTTATTTGTAAATATTACACAAATATGGATATTTTGAAATATATATCAAAGAAACATTAATAATTAAGTAAATAATTCAAGTACTGTTTTCTGGAGTTACAGATTCATTGGTTTAAAGACATCTTCCTTGATGTTATTCCTAATGATCTGAAATTTTCTCAGTTTGGAAAGTACAGATTTGCCTAACTATACAGTTGCCATTTTCTGCACAGAAAATGTATAAATAAAATGTATAAAATTTTATACATCCCTTATATTTCTGAAATGTGGCAATATTTTCCTTAAAGGTATTATTTATATTGTTTTCTCCTATATTATATCTACTCACTTGTTTCATTTATTATGGCACACATTTTTGATAAATGTCTTAAAATAAAGAAATTAAAATGTGTTTTGTTAGCATATTGTATTCAAGGAATGGGGTGAGAAAGATGGCTCATTTTGTAACATTTGTATTTTTAATTGAGTTTGGATAGTTAGGTTTCTTCCCTATATCTTGGATCATTACAATATTACATTACTGTAGTAATTACTTCAATCCAAATTCAAGTTATTTATAAAACAATTGAAATCACAATATATAATTTTAAAGAAAATATTAGACCTCTTCAAATTTTATTAGCTCTTAAATTTGGAAGTGATCAGGGTTTGAGCTTGTGTCGTAGAAAATAATTTAAAATTATTGAAACACTTCACATATTTTAAAAACCACTTCAGTTGGTAAATGATGGTGTTCTGAAAATGGCAGTAAGGGTGTAAAATTATCGGAAAGCTCAAGTGTTTCAGTGTGAAAGTGATTGAGGTTCTTTGCTTGCACATCACAAAGCAATTGAAAATTACTCAAGTGGTTCAAGTGGTTCGTGTTTCCAGAGTTTTAGTCTTTCCTCCTCAGAGTGCTTTAAATGTTTGAATGTCTGAGTAATTCCACAATGTTTCATATAAACCTCTGGTCCAGATGATCAGATTAGGAGGCAATGCAAATATTGAATAACTGAGTTGAATTCACATCAAATATGAAGTGATTGGAGATTGTTGATTTCAAGCAGCCAAAATAAATCCACGATGCCAGGTTTATGTTTGAACACCACACTGCAAATTTAGACTTTAATTCAGAAAAATAGGAATGTAGTAGAGGGACTGGGGGAGGGTTGGTAGCACTCAGCAAGATAATATTTTCTTTGGTTTTGCTTCTGGTTAATGTGAATTTGATTTCAATTTTTTAAAAAGTTAAACTGCAACTTTCTTGTAGATAACTGGAAAAAGGATATGAAATATCAAACAGCAGGTATTTGTTGGCCTATTATGGTATTTTGAAGGCATAGGGTCTACATCTAATGTTTAAAATTACCAATGATAAACAATATGTGTAGAATGTTTTTTTTCTTTTTTTATGTGTACTCCTAGGCATTTTATCTCTGAGCTGCACCCTCAGCCATATTTTATTATTATTATTATTATTTATTTATTTATTTTTTTTGAAACAGGGTCTCATTAAATTGTAGAAGGCCTTTCTACATTGCTCAGTCTGGCCAGGAACCTGGAATACTTCTGTCTAAGCCTCCCAAGTACTGGGATTATAGACATGCGCCACCATGCCTGGATAACTCTAAAATTTTAATGTGAATCTTAGAATGACCATCAATTGATTTTGACCTTCTCTTCTATGAGATTAGTCAATACTTAGCCTACCTAATTTTAAAGCCATCTATCTCGCACTTTAAACACATATAATCTAATAGGCAGTCATCCAATGTATGTTAATTAAGCTCCTACTGTGTGCCAGGTACTATGCTGGTGAGTAAAATATCACAAAACACAGAACATCTACCTTCATAAGCCAGAATCTAAAAACCAAACCTATTTTACCAATAGGTGAGGCCCAAAGATATGATGCTTCTTGTTCTTTGTCATAATCTTACTCTGAGAGTCAGAACAAAATCTATTTTTCAGTAACTTTTCTCTTTTCTGAATAATGGCACCTCCTTCTGATTGCATTTTAATTTTATTTTTCTAGTATTAGTGATTTTTTTGAAGTTGGTGAAAAGATAAAGTTTGAGAATTGACAGAACTACAATGCTGATAATTATCAGGGAAAATTTGTCCTAAGTTCCAGGCAAAAATATTATTGATAAATACTTTATAGAAATTCATCATATCTTATTTAGACTAATTATTCTTATCTGAATATTGTTTAGGTGATGTGAACTGAATATCTGATATATCTGCAATCTAAGGCAGTAGAAGTATGACTGCCTTATTAAATAAATAGTATTATTACAAGAATAAAATTCCAAACAAATAATGAGTACAGAATTTATTTAGAAAATCATTATTAAGAAACTTTAAAAATATGCAGAAAATAAGTTGATACACTGTTAGATAACATTAGCTAGAATGTTATCTATTTTAAGCCCAAAGATGTTTACTAGAATGTAAATAATATATTAAAGATTTTATTAAATGGTTTCTCTAACCATTATGGTGTTACTTGTATATGTGCATTCAAAATTACATAAAGTAATTTTAGAAAAACTTTTTAATTTTTAATAAGGTCATTTCATTTAGGAGTTATTTTATGTAAAACTTCTTTCTGTGAATGCTTCATATCTTGTGAGAGTGTATTAAAAGCCAAATGTCAAAACTTTATGAGAAGGAAAAACCTTCAAATAAAGCTAAAGTAAAGTATATTTGATTTAGGCATAATAAAGACTATAAAGAAAAGAAATAAAAGCAGTAAGTTTTATAAGAAAATTGCAATTTTTTTCACACCACCATGCTTAATATTTTGAGCCCCAAAGCAAGAGTACTAAAAGAGAGTCAAAAATCCATGCCTAAATATTTTAAAGTTAAAGGTTCACAAACTGTCTTAATCTAGCTTCAGAAAAACACAACTGAAATTTAAGTGTAAGCCTGTATTTCTGCTATGGCCAACTGCCTCATAATGACCTTTGGATTGATGATGGAGCATGATACTCTAAGATTATAATTAAACTCAAAAATCCTTATCA